>JAJAGP010001154.1:0-53616 GCA_025084515.1 Ancistrus triradiatus
CATACCCGGGCCACTTAATGCCGATGTGCATACTTCACATTTTATTCGAACTTTGACTCCATGACTTTAGTTTCGCTCTTAGATTTATCATCTACGCCGCCCAAGGAGGTTGGGTCCCTTTTTGAGTCTTGGTAATCCCAAGGTTTCTTCCTATAACACTCAGGGAGTTTTACCTTGCCACTGTCACACTAGGCTTGCTCAATATGGGATTGGACGTAGTTATTAGGAGATAATCTAAACTTGTAAAGTTGCTTTGAGACAATGCTCCATTGTAAAAAGTGCTATAGAAATAGATCTGACTTGACTTGATCAACAGTTACAGGAAACGTTTAGTTGCAGTTATTGCTGCACAAGGGGGTCACACCAGATACTGAAAACAAAAGGTTCACATACTTTTGCCACTCACTAATATATAATATTGGATTATTTTCCTCAATAAATAAATGACCAAGTATAATATTTTTGTCTCATTTGTTTAACTGAGTTCTCTCTATTTACTTTTAGGACTTGTGTGAAAATCTGGTAATATATGCAGAAATTATTTATGCAGAAATATAGAAAATTCTAAAGGCTTCACAAACTTTCAAGCACCACTGTACAACATATAAAGCTTTACATGGTCTGGCCCCACATTATCTGAGTGAACTCTTAGTCTTACAATACAGCTTGTCTACGTTCGCAGGGTGCAGAACTTCTTTTAGTTCTTATAATTTAATCACAGCAGGGGGAAAGGCTTTTTCATACATGGACCCCCAACTATGGAATAAACTTCCCACTTTAGATTCAAACACACTCGAAATTTTTAAGTTTAGGCTAAAGACATACTTATTTACACAAGCTTTTGGCTAGTCTTAGACAAAGATGCATGGCTCGGGTTACTAGGGCCAGAGTCTGGAGTCATGTCTGTCCTTCTTGCCTTGTCATTTAGCTTGGAGTGTCTAATGGGTGGTCCGTCTGAACTGGGCTTTGGTCCTCTTGATCTTGACTTGTGCACCTTCGCCTTAGACTAAGGGCATAGCTGGGGGTTCATAGTCAAAGAGTTTTGTGGTGATCTGGGATGTTGGGTTGCTGTCTTCTGCCCCCATGTCTCATGTGATCCTTCTTGGCTGTGTTACTAGCTATGCTGCTTAGTAGCTATGCTGCTATAGCTAATGCTGCCAGAGTCTCATGCAACACATGGCATCAGGGATTGTTAATAGACACTGTGCTCTTAATCAATATCTAATTAAAGTTTATGTTTTCTCTCTGAGTTTGTGTTCCGGTACCAGTTTCAGCCCAATACATGAAGATTTTCATCCGCTTCAGCTTTACCCAAGCTGTTTCCGTGATCAGCTCCAGCCCCACCATACCCAGGCCACACCAGAGGGCAGTAACTCTCTCCCTCCTCCGGTTGGCTAGGGATGGAGTGCCTCCAACTACTTTCCTGCTTAGAGACTCAAGATCCTAGAGTGACTCTGTGTATCGGACTACATAATGCCAATATGCATATTTTACATTATTTTATTTGAACTATCACTATAAGACGTATTTGTTTAGATAAAATAGTTTTATTCTTACATTTATCATCTATGCCATCCAAGTAGGTTGGGTCCCTTTTTGAGGCTTGGTCCTCCCAAGGTTTCTTCCTCATAATGGTTAGGGAGTTTTTCCTTGCCACTGTCGAACCTAAGCTTGTTCCATTTGGGATTGGCCATAAATATTAAAAGACTATCTAAAATTGTAAAGTTGCTTTTAGACAATGCTCCATTGTAAAAAGTGCTATATAAAAAAATCTGACTTGACTTGACTTGACTCTGACCTAGCTGTTAGGAGGTGTTGGGAGCAGTGGTTCCATGAGGGTACATATACATGGCGAACAGGCTCTGGAGGGCACAGACATACCCCCACTAGTGAGGATCGTTTGATCTGCTGAAAAGCATGAGCAGCTCGCAGTGTTGTTGTCCACCATCCAGACACAGGTGGCACCTTGTCACTACACATCCCTGTCTCTGCATGGGCCATTTCCTGGGCTTAGCAGAAGGGAATCTCATCTTGTCTCCAGACTAGAGGTGGCCCAACAGGGTACTAGAGCCTTCTTTAAATTGTACAGTTTCCCCAGTAACCATATCCTTTCACTCTAATATTGTAATCACTTACATAAATAATCACTGCATTCACACATATAAAGTTTCATTCCATCCCAACAACTCTTCTTGTTAGTGCATTATTATTTTTTGGTGTGTGATGGTCTTCTTGGTATGTTTTTTTTGTTTTGTTTTATTTTTTGTTGTTGTTTTTTTGCCAAAGAGTATAGAAAATTTTGACCCTAAAGACAAAAGCTGAGACAAGTCCACAACAATCACTAAATTGCATTCAGAGAATTTATTTATTTTGACTTTAGGCTTCTTTAAAAAAGGGTAAATCATACAAAAAATAAGGGAAATAAAAGTATATATTGCAGGCATTGGTGAAAGTTTGAGCTTCCTCCTGAAGGCCTCGGCTATGCACAAATCCAAGGAGTAGCTGTGTGAATACTAATGACACCAAAGAAAAAAATGTTTTCAAATACCTGCAGTAACTTTGGCCAGAGTCAATAAACGAAAAACAGTCCCAGAGTTGCATATTACGTTAATAAATTACTTTGCACACATGATATTTCTTAGAATTCTTAAAAGTGTTCATAGAGGAAAATTCCAATTCCAATTGACTTTCGAAGCTGTTTCTGGGGCATCCCTACAGCCTCTCAATGTCCCTGTATTTCTTGCGCAGGATGGAAACTTGGTCTTTAAATAGAACCGGATCCAGTCGCAGCTGAGAGTGCACCAGCGGCATGAAGCCAAACCATGCATTGAAGGAGTTCATGCAGGACTGCCGCTGAGCAAAGTGGTCTGGATCGGCCCAACGCGATGACTTTGAACCCTGAGAGAGAGAAAGACAGTGACGAAAAATTATGACTTTTGTGAATTTATGATGTATATTATCCAATTATTTAACTCAGGGGTTTAGGCTCTATACTAATTGAAAGGATGTGAATTCAAATCGGTCACTGCCACTGTTGAATCTTAGAGCAACACACTCAGCTACTTTATACAAGCTCAGTATATATATTTTACCATACATTTCACTTTTCTAATGTTCCAAACCAGTTCTGTATGGTGAGAACTTTCCCTGCAGATGCCACTGACTGAAATATTTAGAGAAATATTTTCTACTAGCCTGGTGGACATACAATATCATTGCATGAGTATATCAGCAAGAGCATGGACAAAGTAATCATTGCTGTGACCATCATTCTTTACTCCAATCCACTCTGTTTTGTGACAGACTTCTTTAGTAGCCAGCTTTATAAATTTATGTGACCTATTTCAGTAGCCCTTCTGTGGCTGAGACCAGCCTTCATTGTCCCTCATGTATGGTATGTACCTCCTCTTACCACTGTCAGTAGGTTCTCAACACTGCAGACTATGAGCACTGCACAAGGCTTGTCATTCAGAGATGCTTCAAGCCAGTTGCTTGACTATGATACTCTGGACCTTGAGAAAGTCACTCAGGTCTTCATGTCTGCCCGTTTGTCCCACAACCAACATGGCATATGTTTCCAACAAATCTTCAACATTAACTACAAGAACTGACTGTTCATCCAAACCCTGACATGGACAGTTTTAATTAGATAATAAATGATAATAGTTATTTGATCTGTGAATGTTTATATTGTGTTGCCTCTTCTGTATCACCTAACATCTAAACCAAAGCCATTTATGTTGATTTAAATCTCGAACACTCTCTTTGATTAGGATTCATCTCAGGATTAACAGATTAAGACAGTGAGAGCTACTTGTCTTGGGTCAAGTGCCGTTTGTATGGAAAATACAATAAACCATAACACTGGATACAAAGGGCATATTTTGCCTATATTTCAGGTAATTAACAATTCTGGAGTTCAAATAGTGGCTGTGTCTAGTTGCCACTACTGGGCCATTGAACAAGGTCCTTAAACCTTAACTGCTTAACCCAACTGTACATTGCTCTAGATAAATGCTTTAAAGTTATTGTGGGGTCAAAAATTCCACTATTTAGTTTTTATATTTTATAAATGCAATTTTTGAAGGGGTTTTTCAGTGTTCTTTGATAAGTTTTACCCTTTCCATCACTGTTTAAGGCTGCATTGTATTGAAACATCTCAGAGACCTCACAAGTCATCTAAGGGGTAATGGAAAAAACCTGAGAAAACCTTTAAGACTCATGTCCCTTCATCACTGACACACATCATAAATGCTGCATCTGCAAAACCAACAACATTGTATATGATCCCTCCTAATTTCATCTGGACTCCTTCCACTGCCATCTGGCAGCAGGTTTTCCAGCTTTGCCTCTAGCCAATCAGGCTCTTCAACACCCTTCTACCCTGTAACATCCAGCTACAACTCAACTACAAGCATGAAAATAACGTTCCACTGGCATGTCATAGTACATATAAAGATCTGGCCAAAGTATAATAGTGCTGATGTCTGGGTCATCACACTCCAACATGCATATATCATTTACAGTCCTGGCAACAGCAGCATGGGAATTACTGTATGTGGAGTATTTAACATGTATACACACAGACCTGTTGCATCATTGTCTCCTTGTACTGTTTCTTCTGTGTTACTTTTATGGGTGGGAGCTTTGTAACAGCAGATACAAGGAAGTTCATGAGAATGTCCTCACAATTGGCCAACTGGTCCACCATGGAGAGGAGTCTGCTGGGTAGGTAGTAAGTGTACAGGAAATTATAGTACCTGAGAGAGAGAGAGAGAGAGAGAGAGAGAGAGAGAGAGAGAGAGAGAGAGAGAGAGAGAGAGATTTTTTTGTAATATGGTACGGATAAGTAGTGTAGAGATTTTAAACCCTGATATTGATCATCTTGTGATTGATGCCTGCTTGTTCTGTGATTATGCTCCTTCATTCAAAATTCATCCTCAGCAGATGCATACTGCTCATTGAAAACAATCTAAATTATTATTTGGTTCTAGACACTGGCATGCATTTTTCCCCTCATAATTTGTCCAATTATGCAAGATATTTTCAATGCTCAACAGCCACACACCTAAGATTGCTAAGCTCTGAACGTAATCCAATCCAAAATATTTGGGACAGAATATCTCTACCTCTACTGGGTGAATAGAAGCAAATCACCACAGCTATGCTATAAAAAAACTAGCGGAAAACCTTCAGACTTCAGAACAGTGGAGTGTGTTATAGCAGCAAAAAATTGGGGGAACTCCATGTTATGCCCAGGTTTTGGAAGATACACATATACAGTGGGGAAAAAAAGTATTTGGTCAGCTACTGATTGTGCAAGTTCTCCTACTTAGAAAGATGAGAGAGGTCTGCAATTTCCATCATACACATCAAATATGAGAGACAAAATAAAAAAACAAAAAATCCAGGAAATCACATTGTAGGGTTTTTAAAGAATTTAATTGAAAATAATGGTGGAAAATAAGTATTTGGTCACCTACAAACAAGCAAGATTTCTGGCTCTCACAGACCTGTAACAACTTCTTTAAGAAGCTCTTCTGTCCTCCACTCATTACGTGTATTAATGGCACTTGTTTGACCTCGTTATCTGTATAAAAGACACCTGTCCACAGTCTCAGTCAGACTCCAAACTCAACCATGGCCAAGACCAAAGAGCTGGACACCAGGAAGAAAATTGTAGACCTGCACCAGGCTGGGAAGAGTGAATCTACAATAGGCAAGCAGGTTGGTGTGAATAAATCAACTGTGGGAGCAATTGTAAGACATATAAGACCATTGATAATCTCCCTTAATCTTGGGCTTCACGCAAGATCTCATCCCGTGGGGTCAAAATGATCATGAGAACGGTGAGCAAAAATCCCAGAACTGCACGAAGGGACCTGATGAATGACCTGCAGAGAGCTGGGACCAAAGTAACAAAGGTTACCATCAGTAACACACTATGCCAAGAGAGACTCAGATCCTGCAGTGCCAGACGTGCCCACCTGCTTAAGCCAGTACATCTCCAGGCCCATCTGAAGTTTGCCAGAGAGCATATGGATGATCCAGAAGAGGATTGGAAGAATATCATGTGGTCAGATGAAACCAAAATAGAACTTTTTGGTAAAAACTCAACTGGAGGAAAAAGGATGCCGAGTCGCATCCCAAGAACACCATACCTACTGTGAAGCTTGGGGGTGGAAACATCATGATTTGGGGCTGTTTTTCTGCAAAGGGGACAGGACGACTGATCCGTGTTAAGGGAAGAATGAACGGCGCCATGTATCGTGAGATTTTAAGTCAATACCTCCTTCCATCAGTGAGAGCATTGAAGATGGAACGTGGCTGGGTCTTCCAGCATGACAATGATCCTAAACACACCGAAGGAGTGGCTCCGTAAAAAGCATTTCAAGGTCCTGGAGTGGCCTAACCAGTCTCCAGACCTCAACCCCTTAGAACATGTGTGGAGGGAGTTGAAGTCCATGTTGCCCCAAAACATCACTGCTCTAGAGCAGATCTACATAAAGGAATGGGCCAAAATACCAGCTACAGTGTGTGCAAAGCTGGTGAAGACTTACAGGAAATGTTTGAGATCAGTCATTGCCAACAAAGGTTATGTTACATCTTGTGTTATATCTTGCTTCCGTAAAACGTGGTTGCTGAGATTGCAGCCATTTTGAAAAAGCAGATCTCTGGTTGCAAATGACACACCCCCACAAATGACATTTCAGTGTAAAGGCTAGGATGTCCTCTAGATGGCGCATTTAGCTCTGTAGATTATATGGGTATTGAAATATGCTTTATATTGTATATATACACACACATTTCCACTGTTTTGACATACTGTTTCGACACTTGTTTATATATATATAAAAACTATTTAAAACATATCATGTTGGCTCAAGGCTTTGTTTTCTATATTTGCTATTGGGTTTCTTATTTTAGACATAATTAAATGTCCAGTTTTTGCATGCAACAGTTCAGAAGGGCTGTTAAAACTCAAATACAAAAGCAAAGAGTAAGTGACATTTTATTTTAAGATTTTAATAAGTTTGTTTTTGCGATTTATTATTTTTTTATGTATTTACTGTCAGTTATTTACCTGTGGTAGAAAGCAGCACCAGTCAGCACCATTGAGTATTCATTGGTCCATTTGGATGTGTACCCCCACCTCCCCTTGGCCACATCCCAGTAATGGCTCCGAGCCGGGTAGCCGACTATACGCTCAGGGAAACTGTGCCACACAGTAAAGGCAAAATCAACCTGTCAGAACAGAGATGAATGGTAAACATTTTTTGCTTTTAATGCAAAATTCACATAATGTATTATAAAATATTTATATCATTATTATATAGACCAGAAATAAAATAAATAAGCCAAAAACATTAATAATGAAATTGGCATAAAGTATCAATATCCATTAAAATGAATACAGCACAGATAACAACAGTAGACACAAGTGTTGATGCAATTGTGTTTGTAAAACAATACATTTAAGCATATTTGGACAATTACATTTTTTAGTTTGCTTTCTTATAGTCCACTTGTATCTTATGGATGGTCCAGACATAACCAAATTCAAGCTATGCATTAGCAATAACAGAAAATGTATCTCTTGTTATACCACAGTTAGTTCCGACCCGCAATCTGAGAGACGTCTTCCGCCGTTACATTATTGACCATAACGGCACTGTGACCGGCCCTCTATAAGTATTAATCTGCGGCACACACGTAACCTGGCACCGACGCCGACCAGAAAAAGCAGCCAAGTTGTAATGAGTAAAACACTGCCGAAATGAAAGTTGTTACTTTATAAAATCTATTGGTTTTGAAAACGTTATGAATTTAGAAGATGAAGCTATTAATGACCAACCTGAGCCAAAGGTTTATCAACTTTAGGATTTGGAAGCGCTGGAAAAGCGAAACGAAGTCAGTACTTCAAATCAATCGTCTCCCGCGCTCTTAATGGATTCACAGCTCGACTGAAGAGCAACGAGACTGAAGATCAGTTTTGGTCCCATCAACAAAAATGACCTGAATCAGCTTCATCCCTCATAAAGACGTCGTTTGCTGGACTTTGCATCTTTCATTAAACACCATGCACGGCTAATCGGGCGTTCATTGATCTA
This sequence comes from Ancistrus triradiatus, assembly GCA_025084515.1. Taxonomy (NCBI): domain Eukaryota; kingdom Metazoa; phylum Chordata; class Actinopteri; order Siluriformes; family Loricariidae; genus Ancistrus; species Ancistrus triradiatus. The sequence continues at coordinate 8,112 of JAJAGP010001154.1, forward strand.
ACAGGTACGTTATCTGTAAGTCCAGCGCTTAGCCCAGAGAAGCTGCTGATGCTCTGTAACTCTGCTGTTACAACATTTCTGGACTGTTAAGATTAACATTAAGAGCTTCATATACAAATTTATAATCATAATCAAACGGGATCCTAGGACTTTGGTTTATAACACCGGGATCTCACTCCGATTTGCTTCTTCAGGTCGGTAGAAGACTGTTCCTAGGACTTTAATGCCGCGAGGTAACGATAGAATGGAACTATTTTTACCTCGCGGAAGGGTGATAAAAAACGTTTTTTTAATATCGTTTGTTGTTCTGTCCTTTTTATCTTAAAATCCTAACAATAAATGATACAACGATAACGGAACTGTGGTATAAAAGCAATAAGGCACTCGAGGGGGTGCATTATTGTGAATATATCACAGGAAAGAGGCGTTACTAACAACACCTCTTTCCTGTGATATATTCACAATAATGCACACCCTCTCGTGCCTTATTGCTTTATTATACCAGAGATCCTTTTTATAACATTCTTTTTATACCAGATCTATAAAAAATACCCACAAAATATAATTTATGCATGTCATTTCCTGTGTTAGTGCATTATGTTTAGAAAGAAAATGTCTCTATCTATTCTGCGTAGAATTAAAAAAAATAAAATTCTGATTTCTGCAATGTCTGCATGTAACAGTGAACGGATGAAAACTAAAAAAATTGCAAAAAAGGTCACTTTTAATGTTATATTACACTTGGTCACCACCGTACTGCAAGATTTATGACATTCATGCAAATAGGTGTTTCCTCCGGGCATCATCATAATATCCTGAGTGAGCCTCCAGTCCTGAGGAGCACACAGCCTTTTCTTTCAAATCCTGTTTAATTATAGGTTTGGAAGGACAGAAGAGGAATGGAGCACTAACTTTATGAAGAAAGAATGGCTATGAAGAGAGAAAGAAGTCAAAAGGGTTTAAAGATATGCAGGATGATGTGGTCAAAATGTGGCTGAAATGGTACTTTATCCTGACAAGAAGCCGCCAGACGCAAAACATGTCTATTTTATTGTGAAACATGTAATACTACCCTAAATGAAAAGTTTTTACAGTACGGAAAATGTAAATAATAAAAGATGTGTCTTACATTCTGTTTGAATTTTATTTCATTGCAGACATTATTAACCCAAGATATTTAATGTTTAGTCTAGTCAACTTTATTTCATTTGTTAATATGCATCCATTCCAAAAATGTTGAGACAGGGGCAGGCAATTTAGCGTTAGTAATGAGATAAAAAACTAAATAATGATGTGATTTCAAACAGGCGACGTGAACATAATGATTATAATCATGATTTGGTACAAAAGCAGTATTCACAAAAGGCTCTCTGAGGCATAAAATGGGCAGAGGATCTCTAGTTTGTCAACAAATGTATAAGAAAATTATTGAAATGTTTACAAACAATGTTCCTCAAATAAATACTGGAAGGGTTTTACATATTTCTCCCTCTACAATGCATAATATCATTAAATGATTCATGACCTGGGGGAATTTCAGTGCATAAATGGCAGGGGCACAGTGATGACCCTGGACTGTTACACGCCTTAAGACATGTTTACAGGGAGAATAGGACAAAATAACATCTTTCATTGTTCAGTATCTTTGATGCCAAGACATCTTAAGTGTTGTGAGAAGTAATGTCAAAATTTCAATGTTGTAAATGCTTTACAGTCACAGTTTTTTTTGTGGAATGTGCTGCAGGCCTGAAATGCTGGAATGGATGCATGTTAACAAATTAAATTAAGTTGACCAGACAAAACATGAAATATCAAATAGGTCAAATAGGTGCAAGCAACAAAAAGTGATTAACACTGCAAAACAAATGCCATTATTCACAGTTCATTTATATTCGTCATCTCACAGCACTACTGATATCAGCAACTTTACTTGTGCTGTGAAATCTTAACGAGTCACTCAGACTATGAAATGCAGACAAAGTTTGATATTGTGATGTACTTTTCGTAAATAAGAGATTGTACCCAGAATTAATTTTTTTATCTGTCTTAGCTGCTGTGTGTATTCTTTACATTGTGATCAGGTGCAAATCAGCACGGAGTAAATGGTTGTAGCAAAAATCTTTCCATTTGTTAAGGGAAACATTCTTGACAGTTTTTTAAGTAGCAGAGGAGAGTAGAGAAGCAAATAAATACTCAAAGCAAAAGAACCTACAATCGAGTAAACTTAGGCCTATTGATCCTAATGACTACTTAAGATTTGTTTATCAGTTGTATTTAATGTCACATCAGCATCAACAGCTATATTCATGACAGACACAAGGTTATATCAACACATTAGTCATGGGTCAATTTAAAGTGACCAATTAACCGAATGCATGTGGAATGTGGGGAGTACACCGGAGCACCCGGATTAAGCCCATGCAGACATGCGGAGGACATGCAAATCCACACAGGCAAAGTCCGGTGTCGAGATCGAACAGGGTAACTCAGAGCTATGAAGTGGCTAACTACAAATAAATAAATAAAATAGAGCATTAATCCTCACACAGAATCCAGTCAAATAAAACATTTTAATTGGCATTACAAGGGGACATACGATTTTATATTATATGTTAAAATGCATTACAGCCTAATGAAGAAACTGTTGTTTTCTCATGGAGGCACGTCTGTTCTGTTCTTGGACCCATGGAACTCTAAACCTGGGAGTCTCCAGGAAAAATGGACTTAGGTTTAGCCAAAACTTGAGTATAGCTTGAATTTTGAGACTGATACAGAGTCAGGACTGTTTGCTATGAGATTTAATGTTAGTTTGATACCTATAAGATTTAGTATTTAAATGCATTTAGTATAATTTTACACTAGCATGGGTAAAATTCAGCAGCATCACAATAATCCAAACAACACTAAATGAATCTCCACCACAAGAATGAATCTTTTAATTTCCTAACGAAATGGTGTGTAACAATTTTGTCTTTAACTTTAATGTTTCACAATGGTTTCCTTTACTCAATAAACTGCAGTATTTAACTCACCCACATGCAGGTGGATTTTTTTAATTTGCTGGTACATGTTTAAACAGACCTGCCAAATCCCAAGTGGATTCCTGTATTCTGCACATGTGCCCTACATAAGCTTTAAAATAATTATGTTCTGAACCTAAAATGCACTCCATGGTCAAAGGAATGCCAGTTAAGATTCAGTTTAAAAACACCCTCAATCAAAAGTACTCTCACAAGCCCTTTTTATTTAAATGTTATTTTTAAGGAATGTAAAGGAGTAAATATAGTGAATCACTGCCCAACCTCTGGCAATAACAGCTCTAAAGTTAGGAGGTGTGTGTTCTGTAACCTCGCTCAACCACAAAGTCAACATCTTCCAGGCAGGCAGGCAGAGATGCAGATTGATCGAGTGTGGTTAATAAAAGATCAGTGGGATGAATTATAAATGACAGGCATCGAAAACACACTGGGCCCTGCGGTACTTAATGAATTTTAGTCCAAGTTGCTTGACACATTGGGATAAAACTTCGATCAAGAGCATCTGTTTAACTAACTTTAGAGCTGTTATTGCCACTTTGGTCTCAACATCGCAAATATTTCCAAATTAAATAATGGGAAAGGTTATGAATGATAAAGGTGGGCTTAGCAAATTTAATTTATGAAATTAAATTAAATTCCTCATTAGACTGTGCTTTAAATAGGTGTCTTTGCAGCTAATCTACCATTGCATTATGTACACCTGCCATATAAGTGCACTACATAGGCAAACTACTCAGATATTTCACAAAAAAAGTCACAAACAGAGAAAGAAAGAAATGCAATTTTATGCCTGATGGACAGCAACAAATGCAAGAAATAGCTATCACAAACCAGAAAATGGTCAGAAGTCAAACAAATTATTTATTTGAAGTGTGTGTGTGTGTGTGTGTGTGTGTGTGTGTGTGTGTGTGTGTCAGTCTGTCTGACTGTCTCTCTGTTGGTCTGTCTAGAGAATAGGGCAAAATAGGGGTTACCAATCCCAACAAAAAAAATGAAGGACCTGGGTTACAATTTAGTTATTTGACAGATGCTCTTTTTCAGACAATTGATAGAATCTTACAAACTGTACCAGCAATTGTGGGCTTGAAGTACTTGGCAGTACTTGGGCTTGGCAGTACTGAGACTCTGGACCTTCTAAGCAACAGTACGGTACCTTAATTGCTGCACTACCACACTCCATGGTGCAATGATTTTCCACTGCAGTAATTTGATAAAAGCCAATTGAAAGCCAATTCCCACCATGGCAAAAAAATTCAACCATCACATCTCTTATAAAAACTTCAAACCAAATATTCACACTCTGACTCATACTGTTTGACACATCTATTGTTTAATGAGCCGAGTCTAATGTAAGCCAACAGTGCTTTCTGATGTCTTTCACCGTTCTCATGCTTACATAAGCATAAGCGCTTGGTGACAATGTCCAGTCAGTAGCTGCTTTCAAAATGGGACTGCCAGTCTCCTTCACTGAAGGGATTGCAAGCAGCACAAAACACACACCTGATTTAGAAGGAATGCAAAAACCCACGTTCTAGGCACATACCATTTATGACCTTGTGTCTATAATGAGTTTTGTTTTTGGTGTTTGTACACATGGCCAGATGCTTTCATATCCACTTTTTTAAACAAGTCTATAGCCAGTTTTTAGCATCTTCATTTCATGCAAACTCAATTATATAACTTATTTAATGTTTCTTTTTTTTGGTGTTGTTTTCTTTTGTTTTGCACTTCATTATCATAGTTTCTGATATCCACCATGGTGAAAATTAAGGACCTAGTATCAGAAGCTTTTTTTGTGACTGTGTGCGTTCATAACCCTACAATATCAAATTAAGCTAATCAACAAAAGTCATGTTCACTGAAACTCAGATAAGCATATAAATAAAGAAATAAAACATTGCAACATTTTTGATCCTGGAAGTGTCAGCGGCACTATTTCATTCAAGATACATTGACTGCTGAACCGAACTCCCAATCATTTGAATTATTTAGATTTTCTTATTAATGCCTTCTTTGATTAATTTGGGGACCCTCTTTTACCCTGGGGTGGATTTCCCTAATGATCATTTGTCAAATTGTTTTTTACCGTATTTTTCGGACAATAAGGCGCACTTAAAATTCTTTAATTTTCTCAAAAATCGACAGTGCACCTTAAAATGCGATGCGTCTAATCTATGAATTAATTCTGGTTGAGCCTTCTGACCTACAACCGATTGCAGATGGTACACGGTGCTCATAAATCTGTCAAAATGTTTTAGCACGGTCTTTGGTAGGTTACAAAGCTTAAGGCAAACATAGTGCGCAGCATAGCGGAGTAATACGGTATGTGCTTCACCATTACGGTGTGTGCATTCATTCATACATTTTTGAAGCGGATTTCAAACACAACGCTATCAGTCACGCAGTACAACATGGAAATAGAGCAGCTGCGAGAGAATTCAACATTAACGAATCAATGATACGGAAGTGGAGGAAGCAAGAAGACGCCCTGCGCCAGGTAAAGACCAAACTGAGCTTCCGACGGAACTTAAGAGTTTTGTTTCATTTAATGCGTCTTATAACCCGGTGCGCTTTATGTATGAAAAAATACCCGTTAGCAGCTGATCGTTGATATTGCGTCTTATAATCCAGTGCGCTTTATGGTCCGGAAAATACGGTATGTGCCCCAAAATGCTTCATAATTAAAGTAGCAAGGTAAATCCATGATACATAATGTGCTAGTTGAAACCCTTATTAATCCTAATGTGCTTCTTAAATATAACCTGTGCCTTTATAACAACTTATCACTGAATAAGTGTTCATATTTTAGATATATCAACAAAAGGCACTTCGTAATATGAAGTGTTGTATTGTTTTCGTTTTTTCTTTGCCATATTCTTATTCATTATATTTTATTCAAGTTAAATTAGGTGCCCAGTTATGTCTTCATTAATTTTACCAGTTAATTGTGTCATTTATTGAATGATGTTGTTAGTTATCTGGAGCAAAGAATTATATTTGATTGTTTGATTATTGGTTTGCTTGCTTTTTCCAGGCTGATGTTGGGGCGCAGTAGCAGCAAAGTACTTTACTCTCATTTGTAAAATCACTAAATAAAACATGTATTTGAGATGTTCAATTGTCAAATGCATAATGAAGTTGCAAATATGTCTAAAACTCATCATTAGCGGTGAAGTTCAGCTCAGACAATATTGTGTATGCAAACTTTAGAATGAGACACACAGTTTGCTTTTCAAACTAGAGTACTGCAAATGTTTCAGACTTTTAAATGGTTAAGACCCAATTGCTTAATGATCCTGAGTTTCCAGCACTCTTTTCCATCCAAACTTGCAATGTGTGATGAATAAACACTGTCCACATTTTCTGCCTCTGGCCAAGAGTGCAGGCCAAAAAACGGGCTCTATTTGTCTAAACTGACAATAGAAGCAGTTAACAACAAACAGAGAATTACTTCCTGTATTTATCTTCTTGACTTTATTTATTCATCTTGTAGATATTTATTCTGGGTCTTTTCCCCCCAGATATATGGATGTTAGTTTCTTGTGTAGCTTCAATAATTATACTGCAGAACCTGACACTCATTTCCATTTAATAATTTCCATTTGAGATGGAGTGCCTCCCATAATTCCTTTTGGCTGCCTTGATCACTTTGTCTTGGAATACAGCTGTAGTGTTATCAGGATTTACAGACTATGCTATCACAATTGGCACCATGACCTCTTTTTCTTCTGCAGCCAAAAAAAAAGAATGTGTTGATAAATGCAGGATTTAAACCAGACATTATGTTTCAACGTCTCTTCTGTATTATTTTTATTTTTTGTACACAATTTTTTGTGTTAAAAGTTTAATCATTTAATCCCCAGACCCAAATTTATAGTTTTTAATACAGTGGTGCTTGAAAGTTTGTGAACCCTGTAGAATTTTCTATATTTCTGCATTAGTATGTCCTAAAACATCAAATTTTACAAAAGTCCTAAAAGTAAATGAGGTGAATCCAATTAAACAAATGTGACAAACTATTTATTGAGGCAATAATAAAATTACCAAGTACAAGCTACAAACAAGTGCTTTTGGAATTGAACAGTTTCAATTAAACCCAAGTTACATTCATTGACAAAAAAAACACAAAAAAACCCAAAACACAATTCACCCAGATAGAGATGTCGGCTTTCTGCAAAACTCGGCATCCAGTTATGTCTCAGGCAGATATGCAAATGATTACAGGTGTGGTATGGTTAGACACTTGCTGCAAGGGGTCATAAAAGTGCTTCCCCTGCTGCCCTATAAAAAGACCCTCAGAGGCCAATTTTAGGCAGTATACCTGCTGGTGAGAGATCTTTGACTGCTCAGTATGCCTCTATAATGTACTCGAAGACATTTTGCCCATTTGACAGACTTTGAGAGAGGGTGCATCATTGGTCTGAGAGAAGCATGATTTTGATGATGATTGAGAAGGATGATTTGTTGATGATATGTTTTGATGAACTGCTCGCCATGTAGGCAGTTCAGACCTAGCTCTTAGAAAGTGTTGGGAGAAGTAGTTCCATGAGGGCACACATTGAAAACAGGCGCCAGACAGACCACCAATAGAGAGGACCACCATTTCCAGGCACTTAGCAGAGGGAAATTTGTTGTCATGGCACCCATTACATGTCTTGCGATTGACAGCCAGCCACTGTCACCTTCGTTTGCAGTTGTGTTGTGAACGAGAAACCTGGACTGCTTCTGACTGGAACCATATCACCTTTTAGCAACAAATTCAGGTTCTGTTTGGCATCCGACAACAGTTGGGTTCAAGTATGGAGGCCTCGTGGTGAGCACTTCAATCCTGCCTTTGCTGTGGTGTGACACCCTACCCCAACTTCTGGTGTGAGGGATGAGGATCTACAAACTCAGCTGCAACATCTGTGGGCAAATGTGTCACAGGATGCTGTATGGAACCTGTTTGCCAAAAATGCTCAACCATATCTCATTTTGTATCCAGGCTAGAGGTGGCCTAACAGGGTTTTCCCCAATAAACCTTTTGCTTTAATATTGTAATCACTTAAACATATCATCCTTACGTTGACACATATAAAGTTTCAGTCGATTCCAACAACAGCTTCCTTGATGGGGATATATATATTTTTTATTCTTCTTCTTCTTCTTCCTCTTCTTCTTCTTATTATTATTTTGTCAATGAGTGTATTTGCATTTATTCCTTTTCTTGTCCTGTTGTTCATGTCTCACTCCCTTATGTCTATCCAGCTCATTATCTGGCACATATTATTTCCTTATTAAATTATGCACCCAAGTGCAATTAAAGGCAAATTCAGCAGCCAACTGATCCTGCACTGTGTAAATAACATGGATCCCATAATTTAATCTGAGTAGAGGAGAATTGATATTAACAAAGCCCATACCCAAACAAACAAAAAAAAAAAGCAAGAGGAGATAATATGGTCTGCATAACAAATAAGTCCAGTGAGTGCACATGCTCAAAGGATATAATAAACAGCAAGAAAGAAATCAAGTAGGGAAAATGAGATAGAAGCGAGAGGGATTAGTCTTAACCTTTTAGCGTTACACCTTTGTTTTATTTATAAGTAGAAAATCATGTCATAAAATCTCGGTTCAGGGATGGACGTTCCCTTTTTACAAAAATAGCTTCTTTTACTTCGCGTCCAAACCATCCTTCCTCCTTATCAAGGATCTGCACGTCTTCGTCCTTAAAAGACTGGCCACTGGCCTGTAGGTGGGTGTAAACCACAGAGTCCTGACCTGATGAGGTAGCTTGTGCCATCCATTTCGCCAGTGGCTGTTTGGTTTCCTCGATGTACAATTCCTGGCAATCCTCTCGCCACTTAACAGCGTACGTGACATTACTCTGTTTTTGCTGGGGGGACCTGATCCTTGGGGTGGAACAGGTTCTGGGGTAGTCTGTTTTGGGGTTTGAAACGCAGTATTTGGAAAATATGTGTCTCAATTGTTCTGATGTTACTGCCACATATGAAATCACTGGTTTACGCTTAGATTGTGGTTGTTCTTCTCCTCTCGTCGATCTGCTGGAGCACTGTTTGACTGTCTTACTGACTTTGACAAAGGCCCAGTTCGGATAACCACATTTGACCAAGGCCTGCTTAATGTAAGATTTCTCTCCATCCTTGGCCGCTGTGTCACTGGGGACACTATCGGCTCGGTGTTACAGTGTCCTGATGACTCCTAATTTGTGGTCCAGTGAATGATGAGAGTCAAAGCTTAAGTACTGATCCTTATGTGTTGCCTTGAGGTAAACATCAACTTTCAATTGTCGCCCATCTCCAATCACAACCTCACAATCCAAGAAGGCTAACCTGTCATTCTTCACATCCGCCCTGGTGAACTTAATGTGTTTGTCCACTGAGTTGATGTGGTTGGTGAAATGTGGTGCTTCCTGAGATTTCATTTTAACCCATCCACATATCTGAACCAATGGCTGGGTGGTGTTCCTGAATAGGATCTTAGTGCCTTCTTTTCCACTTCTTCCATATACAGGTTGGTCATGATAGGTGAAACTGGGAAGCCCATGGCGCACCCATGTTTCTGCCTATAGCACTGCTCTCTGTATGTGAAATAGGTGGATTCAAGACACAGCTCCAAAAGCAAGCACACCTGGTCCGAGTTAAGGGTGGTCCTGTTGCTGAGAGTGGGGTCATCCTGTAGTTTCATTTGGACTGCCTCTACTGCGTCAGCAACTGTAATGCACGTGAAGAGAGATGTGACATCATATGAGATCATTGTTTCATTCGTCTCCATAATGATGTCCCTCATCTTATCCATAAAATCCATGGTGTTCTGGATGTGATGATCCGTGCTGCCAACCAACGGGTTGAGGATCGATGCCTGAAACTTAGCGAAGTTGTAGGTCACTGAGTTGATCATACACACAATGGGCCTTAATGGCACATCCTGTTTATGTATCTTAGGTAAACCATACAGACTAGGTGTAGCCTCCCCTGGGTATAATCTGTGATAAAGAGGACGGTCAATAGCATTGTCCTGTTCTAAAAGCTTCAGACAATCTGTCACCTTTTTCTTGTACCCACTACCAGGATCTCATTTAAGGGGCTCATAAGTGTTAGTGTCTCTAAGGAGAGTCATAACTTTCTCATAGTTGAAGTGTACCTATGATGTAAATTACAGACCTCTCTCATCCTTCTAAGTAGGAAAACTTGCACCATCAGTGACTGACTAAATACTTTTTTTGCCCCACTGTATAGTTCTGATGTTTAAACTGTCATAGGATGGTTGGGACCGGTACCAACTGCAGAGCAAAATGATAATTACTCACCATTGGAAGAGTGGTGAATGGTGAGCAAAGATTGTTTAGTGGGGAATAATAGGGAATCATAATACAATCATATGGAGAGACAGTGCTGTGAGGGGTTATATGTGTGCAATTTGGTGCACTGGCTCACTTGGCATGCATTCTACCACTGCACCAGGAGGTGACATAATTAACAGGCAGATCGATCACTCTTACTGTAAAAGATGGGGTGGAAAAAAGGAAACAAATTCAAACAAAGGTGACACAGAATGTCATGCTTAATAAAGAAATTATTTCTGAAAACTTCAACAAAACAAAAGGAGATAAGAACCCTAAACTTACACTCATTTTTCTTTTCATTTTCTCTGTTGCATGTCCCCTAATGTTCTTAGTTTCTCTATTCATTTTTCTGTTCTCTTTTCTTCAGTTATAATTTATTAGTTTCATCTTTACAATATTTTCTAGTTCAGAATTCTCTTCTTTCAAAACTCTTCTTATCAGTTCTAGCTTTTCTTTGTAGTATGGGTAGGGGCACACAAAGACAAACAATACCCTCATGTACTGTACATCTCACACTTCTACAAAAGTGTGACAGAAAACTGACCAAATGCCAGGACTGAAATGTCATTTCTGGAAGGTATAGGTAATTCAGTTTGACTTGCCTGGAGCATAGGCCAGCATGTGCTTGAGCTATGTGTCTCTGCCTCAGTGGCCATTGCAACTGAAAACATTCAGCTTCAGCACTTGGCAGTGCAATTCTGTGACCTTGTGTGGCATACCTCTTTACTACCTAGTGGCTGTTGCTCCAGGATGTTTCAACTTCACACTCCACTTGCAGCTCTGGGTTTTCAGAACTTTGGCAAACTTCCTTGGAATGTGCTGTCCTAATTTAGTCATATTAATTAACTATAAATATGAAGTTGTTATATCCTTCCACCTCCCAACAAGACACTTTATCAACTTTCTGCCCAGTCCTCATAAACAATGTTCATAAATAAATGGTTGCCATACTTTACGGATGGCTTGCAAAGAACCCTGACATTAACTCCATTAAACAATTTAAGATTAATTGAAATGCCAAAAGTAGGCCAAAACTCATTGTCCAACATTGGAGCCTGACCTCACAGTGATGTTCCAAAAGAAATGTAGTGGAAACCATTCTCAGAAGAGTCATGGACAAAGAATGAACAAGCTCCACATTAATACCCATAATTTGAATTGCAATTTTTAAATTATCCACAACATTTTGGCTACATACTATATGTTGGAAAGAAATATTGAGCTTTATTCTATAAATATGGACTCAACACATTGCATGCCCCATTCGACTGTTAAATGTCATGACCAAACATTTCCCCTTGTGGTTATCTTAACACCAAGAGAAAATAAATAAAGCTTAAACTTATTACCTCATTGTGTCTTACCTCATTCGTTGACAGTACTGAGTCCTCATCCAGGCTCAGCACAGCATCAGTCCTGATGACATCATGAGGAAAGAAACGCCCACTCATCGTCTAAAAGAACAGTAAAAGGAACAAATAATAAGAAAAGTCTTTAGCTACAGAATCTGCATGTTCCTGTACTTTTTCCAACTCTTTCTTTTCCATGTGAATTTAAAAACAAGTATATGTCCACTAGGATCCAGTCTGAAGGAATGGTATCAAGGTTGATCCAGGCATGTTCTAATGCTTTAAATATTTTTGAATCCATTCTGTAAAGCGACACTGTTCTGTATAGTGGTGATGTGTTATACAGATCTACTGCATGTGTGAAAGCATGTCTTAATGTCTGTGGTATTTAATTTATCATTAAAAAACGGTTATGTAAAAAATATATATCATTTAACAACCTTGATTAGTATCTGTGTTTAACCAGATGGCAATAGGACAGCTGCTTTGACCATGACCAGTATGATAAAGTGTAAATAAATAGAAAACAAAGAAAGTAATACACATGGGGGCGTTACCTCCAGTCCCCCTGCATTTGTAGCCTTGATGGTAAGTGTGTGGTTTGTGTGTGCAATTAGCCACTTAAGCCCTTGCCAATGGGTTCATTACACTTTACTTAAACACACTATAACCTTCTTTTTGGTGTGTAGACCTTGGTTAGTATTGTCATCTCACAACTCCAGAAATTCACAGTTTGATTCCCAGCCTGGGATGTGACCCTGAACTGAATTAAACAGATATGAAAATGAATATGAAAATAATTACTAGTGGCCATTTTGTCATACATATGTATGAGACTAAATTAATTATCACATTATATAACTTTGTTGAAATATTTTATACTACATTATATATTATCCTTAGATTTTAACACCATAATAAATATATCGTGTTAGTTTTGGAATATGTATAGTGTTTTATTTCCCAAATGTAAGAACAAAATAATGCTTGATGGGTAGATCTGAGTATTTCAGAAATTGACGATCCATTCAGATTATCACAGCTTTACAGTCATCTCTAGCGTTGCAAGATCTCATCCCGTGGGGTCAAAATGATCATGAGAACGGTGAGCAAAAATCCCAGAACTACACGGATGGACCTGATGAACGACCGGCAGAGAGCTGGGACCAAAGTAACAAAGGCTACCATCAGTAACACAACACGGCGAGAGGGACTCGGATCCTGAAGTGCCAGGCATGCCCCCCTGCTTAAGCCAGTACATGTCCAGGCCCGTCTCAAGTTTGCCAGAGAGCATATGGATGATCCAAAAGAGGATTGAGAGAATATCATGTGGTCAGATAAAACCAAAATAGAACTTTTTGGTAAAAACTCAACTCACTGTCACGCCCAGCCGCAGCGCGCACCGCTTAATGCTCAAACCTATCGGGAAGCTCCGCGATCAGATTGTTGATTGCGTACAGCTGCGGAGCTTCCCATATAAGCGGGCGCGCTCGAGACTGCGGCGCGGGTTATTGATGATGTTGGTTTTTGATGCCGATCGTGTCCCTACACGCCGCCCTACCTGTCGCGTCCCTACGCGCCCCGTTCGTCCATCTAGTCCTGATTCTCCTCCGATCTGTCTCCTCCGACCTCCTCTGTATTTGTCCGTTCCCGCTGTGTCTCGTTTATTACAGGTATCGCTTTTCTAGTTACTTCCGCGTTTGGTTTCTTTTCTACTCGTTTTCGGCTTCGGCTTAGTTTATGTTTCCTAGGTGTTTTCGTGTTTGTTTCGTGCCCGTTTTCCGGCTTCGGCCCAGTTTCTGTTTACACCCGTTTTCGGTTATTATCTGTTTTTCTCGTTTTGTTAGTTGTGTCTTTCTTTTGTTAAATAAACCTCGTCTTCCTGAACCTGCGTTCGTCTCGCCTTTCCGTTCCTCGCCACCTAGCGTTACAGAATAACCCGCCACGTAGAGATGGCAGGTTCGCCAGATTCCTCCTTCTACCCCGATTGTTTTTCCGGTGATCCAGCCTGTTGCCGGCCATTCATTCACCAGTGTGTTCACTACCTAAACCACTACCCTCACGAAACCGATTTTTCCAAAATTACTTTCATAGTCCTCCATCTAACCGGTGAAGTCCTGTCTTGGGCCACCCAGCTTTGGCTGGTATTCAAGGCTGGAACCTGGTAGCAGTTTTTGGTTGAGCTGGAGCTTTGGTTTGGCTCGCCGTGGGATTGCTCGCTCACCAGCGCCACGGATCATTGTTTTTCTGAGTCCGTGCACTTGGTAGACGATGCAGGAGTGTCGTCTTCCGGTGTTGCTGCATACGACAGCTCAGTATTCGAGTCACGTCTGTTGGATCTAGGTTCCGTTAACAGGGTTAAGCCGGGGTTTATCACTCGCCATCTCCAGTCTATTTTGGCTGCTCACGTGCTGGATCCCAAGCTTGTCACTAGCCGGTCCGCTTTGGTCAAGCGTCGGCAAGCGCATTTCACGTCTAATAATCGCGTTTCTAACCTCTCGTGTTCGTCGACTCCGCTCGCCTGCCTCCAGTCGTCGACTCCCCTCGCCTGCCTCCAGTCGTCGACTCCGCTCGCCTGCCTCCAGTCGTCGACTCCGCTCGCCTGCCTCCCGTCGTCGACTCCGCTCGCCTGCCTCCAGTCGTCGACTCCGCTCGCCTGCCTCCCGTCGTCGACTCCGCTCGCCTGCCTCCCGTCGTCGACTCCGCTCGTCAGCCTCACGTCGTCCACGACTCTGCTCGTCAGCCTCACGTCGTCCACGACTCTGCTCGTCAGCCTGACGTCGTCCACGACTCTGCTCGTCAGCCTCACGTCGTCCACGACTCCGCTCTCAGCATCTCGTCCACGACTCTGCCTCTCAGCATCTCGTCCACGACTCTGCCTCTCAGCATCTCGTCCACGACCCTGCTTTTCAGCAGCTCGTCCACGACCCTGCTTTTCAGCAGCTCGTCCACGACCCTGCTCTCCAGCAGCTCGTCCACGACCCTGCTCTCCAGCAGCTCGTCCACGACCCTGCTCTCCAGCAGCTCGTCCACGACCCTGCTCTCCAGCAGCTCGTCCACGACTCCGATCGCCTGCCTCCAGTCGTCGACTCCGCTCGCCTGCCTCCCGTCGTCTTCCCTCGCTCGCCAGCGTCCCGTCGTCTCTGTCACGTCCAGCCGCACCGCGCACCGCTTAATGCTCAAACCTATCGGGAAGCTCCGCAGCTGTACGCAATCAGCAATCTGATCGCGGAGCTTCCCGATAGGTTTTGAGCATTAAGCGGGCGCGCGCTCGAGACTGCGGCAACGGGTTATTGATGATGTTGGTTTTTGATGCCGATCGTGTCCCTACACGCCGCCCTACCTGTCGTGTCCCTACGCGCCCCGTTCGTCCATCTAGTCCTGATTCTCCTCCGATCTGTCTCCTCCGACCTCCTCTGTATTTGTCCGTTCCCACTGTGCCTCGTTTATTCCAGGTATCGCTTTTCTAGTTACTTCCGCGTTTGGTTTCTTTTCTACTCGTTTTCGGCTTCGGCTTAGTTTATGTTTCCTACCTGTTTTCGGTTATTGCCTGTTTTTCTCGTTTTGTTAGTTGTGTCTTTCTTTTGTTAAATAAACCTCGTCTTCCTGAACCTGCGTTCGTCTCGCCTTTCCGTTCCTCGCCACCTAGCGTTACACTCACTGTGTTTGGAGGAAGAAGAATTCTGAGTTGCGCCATACCTACTGTGAAGCATGGGGGTGGAAACATCTTTGGGGCTGCTTTTCTGCAAAGGGGACTGATCCGTGTTAAGGGAAGAATGAACGGGGCCATGTATCATGAGATTTTAAGCCAAAACCTCCTTCCATCAGTGAGAGCATTGAAGATGGAACGTGGCTGGGTCTTCCAGCATGACACTGATCCCAATCACACCTCTCGGGCAACGAAGGCTCCGTAAAAAGCATTTCAAGGTCCTGGAGTGGCCTAGCCAGTCTCCAGGCCTCAGCCCCATAGAAAATTTGTGGAGGGACTTGAAAGTCACTGCTCTAGAGGAGATCTGCATGGAGGAATGGGCCAAAATACCAGCTACAGTGTGTGCAAACCTGGTGAAGACTTATAGGAAACGTTTGACCTCTGTCACTGCCAACAAAGGTTATGTTACAAAGTATTGAGTTGAACCAAATTTATTGACTAAATACTTATTTTCCATCATGATTTACAATTAAATTCTTTAAAAATCCGGCAATGTGATTTCCTGTATTTTTTTTCTCATTTTGTCTCTCATAGTTGAAGTGTACCTATGATGAATATTAGAGACCTCTCTCATTTTTCTAAGTAGGAGAACTTGCACAATCAATGGCTGACTAACTACTTTTTTGCCCCACTGTATATATATGGTGGATAAAGAGAATGAGACAAAAATATTATACTTGGTCATTTACTTATTGAGGAAAATGATCCAATATTACAGATTAGTGAGTGGCAAAAGTATGTGAACCTTTGCCTTCAGTATCTGGTGTGACCCCCCTGTGCAGCAATAACTACAACTAAATGTTTCCTGTAACTGTTGATCAGTCCTGCACATCGGCTTGGAGAAATTTTAGCCCAATCCTCCAAACAGAACAACTTCAACTCTGGGATGTTGGTGGGTTTCCACACATTAACTGCTTGCTTCAGATCCTTCCACAACATTTCGATTGGATTAAGGTCAGGACTTTGACTTGGCCATTCCAAAACATTAACTTTATTCTTCTTTAACCATTCTTTGATAGAACGACATGTGTGCTTAGGGTCGTTCTCTTGCTGCATGACCCATATTCTCTTGAGATTCAGGTCATGGACAGATGTCCTGACATTTTCCTTTAGAATTCTCTGATATAATTCAGAAACCATTGTTCCATCAATGATGGCAAGCTGTCTTGACCCAGATGCAGCAAAACAGGCCCAAATCATGATACTACCACCACCATGTTTCACAGAAGGGATAAGGTTCTTATGTTGGAATGCAGTGTTTTCCTTTCTCCAAACATAACGTTTCTCTTTTAAACCAAAAAGTTCTAATGCGGTCTCATCCGTCCACAAAACATTCTTCCAATAGCCTTCTGGCTTGTCCACGTGATCTTTAGCAAACTGCAGACGAGCAGCAATGTTCTTTTTGGAGAGCAGTTGCTTTCTCTTTGCAACTCTGCCATGCACACCATTGTTGTTCAGTGTTCTTCTGATGGTGGACTCATGAACATTAACAATAGCCAATCTGAGAGAGGCCTTCAGTTGCCTTTGAAGTTACCCTGGGGTCTTTTGTGACCTTGCCAACTATTACACGCCTTGCTCTTGGAGTGATCTTTGTTAGTCGATCACTCCTGGGGATGATAATAATGGTCTTGAATTTCCTTCATTTGTACACAATCTGTCTGACTGTGGATTGTTGGAGTCCAAACTGTTTAGAGATGGATTTGTAACCTTTTCCAGCCTGATGAGGATCAACAACTATTTTTCTGAGGTCCTCAGAAATCTCCTTTGTTCGTGCCATGATACACTTCCACAGACTTGTGTTGTGAAGAGCAGGCTTTGATAAATCCTTGTTCTTTAAATAAAACAGGGAGCCCACTCACACCTGATTGTCATCTCATTGACTGAAAACACCTGACTCTAATTTCACCTTCAAATTAACTACTAATTCTAGAGGTTCACATACTTTTGCCACTCACTAACATGTAATATTGGATCATTTTCCTCAATAAAGAAATAACCAAGTATAATATTTTTGTCTCATTTGATTAACGGGATTCTCTTTATCTACTTTTAGGACTTGTGTGAAAATCTGATGATGTTTTATGTCATATTTAAGCAGAAATATAGAAAATTGTAAGGAGTTCACCAAATTTCAAGCACCACTGAATATATACTGCTCAAAAAAATAAAGGGAACACTTAAACAACACAATATAACTCCAAGTGTTCCCTTTTTTTGAGCAGTGTATATATATATATATATATATATATCAGGCAATACCAACACACATTGATCCAGAAGGCTAAAATGATGAGCCAATATTCAGTCATTTCCTTCAATAAAGGCTTGGGGCCAGCAGCTGCCTAATTACAGTATTGACTTTAAATTAAAGGGTCTGAGTTATTTAAGCTACTTCATTTAAAAAGGAAGCAGATTTGTCTTACCTAAGTAAAAGTCAATGAGTACCCAGAGGATATTTTTATTAGATTATCAAGCTCTAAATTACTTGGATGAATAATAAAGTGGTATCTAAGTAACTACAGAATGAGCTCACAAGGTGAATATTTATTTAATGATATCATAATAAAGATTTGGGCTACACAGTGGCTCAGTGGGTAGCAATGTTGCCTTACAGCAAGAAGGTCCTGGGTTTGGTCCGGGTCCTTTCTGTGTGGAGTCTGTATGTCCTCCCCGTGTCCATGTAGGTTTATTGTAGGTACTCTGGTTTCTCCCACAGTCCAAAGACATGTGTGTTAGGTTAATTGGTGTCTCTAAAGTGCCCCTAGTGTGTGAGTGTGTGTATGAGTGTGTATGCCCTATGATGGATTGTCCCCCTGTCAAGGGTTGTTCCTGCTTTGTGCCATCGATTAGGCACCGGCTATCCCACGACCCTGTCCAGGATCAAGCAGATAATAAAGTGAATGTGAAGTGATAATGTACCCTCAGGTGTTACAATACAGCCTGATGCTACTGTGTGTTTGTTTATGATTTTTTGTCACTTTTTTTACTTTTACAGTGGCTACAGAAAACTCATCATACCCTTTGTAAAATTCTTACCTTATTTCACACTACACCCTAAAAAAACCCTTTATCCAAGGCTTGGATAAGTTGATTAACCCCTTTAGAGTAACCATTATAAACTTGCCCACGTAAGACCAACCACTTATCAGATCACGCAACAGTTTAACTGGCTCCTATTTCAGCAATAGTGGAGTTGAATACGTCAGAAAACAACAGTTCCTTGATTCCTCTACTAATAGTTCATGTTAACAAAAATGAACACTCCATGGTTGGGAAGGTGCTTTCAAAGGGGCTCCAAGAAGTCCTAGAAAGGCATAAGTTGGGAGAATGATACAATAAGATCAGTATAATCAGTTGAGACCAAAATTGATCTTTTTGACCGATTTAAAAGAAACACTGTATACCACCCAAAATATGCCATATCTACTGTTAAGCATGGTGGTGACAGCATGACAACGGCTCTAAACACACCTCCAAAAACAAGACCAAACTGATGGCTATAATTGAAAGCAAAATATGTTTAAATTAGTATTAAATCAGAACGCTGATCACTTTTTTTTCATCCCAGTTATTCTAATTTTTCACTTTTATTTCTTTTTAGAGGCGATGGCTTTTTCTTAGTACTTGGATGTTGTAATGCAAACAATTTTTTTATATTATATTATATTACACTGCTCAAAAAAATAAAGGGAACACTTAAACAACACAATATAACTCCAAGTAAATCAAACTTCTGTGAAATCAAACTGTCCACTTAGGAAGCAACACTGATTGACTATCAATTTCACATGCTGTTATGCGAATGGAATAGACAACAGGTGGAAATTACTGGCAATTAGCAAGTCACACTCAGTAAAGTAGTGGTTCTGCAGGTGGGGACCACAGACCACTTCTCAGTACCTATGCTTTCTGGCTGATGTTTTGGTCACTTTTGAATGTTGGTGGTGCTTTCACACTTGTGGTAGCATGAGACGGACTCTACAACCCACACAATTGGCTCAGGTAGTGCAGCTCATCCATGATGGCACATCAGTGCGAGCTGTGGCAAGAAGGTTTGCTGTGTCGGTCAGCGTAGTGTCCAGAGGCTGGAGGCGCTACCAGGAGACAGGCCAGTACACCAGGAGAGGTGGAGGAGGCCGTAGGAGGGCAACAACATAGCAGCAGAACCGCTACCTCCGCCTTTGTGCAAGGAGGAATAGGAGGAGCACTGCCAGAGCCCTGCAAAATGACCTCCAGCAGGCCACAAATGTGCATGTGTCTGCACAAATGGTTAGATACTGACTCCATGAGTATGGTATGAGGGCCCAACATCCACAGATGGGTGTTGTGCTCACAGCCCAACACCATGCAGGACGCTTGGCATTTGCAAGAGAACACTGGCGCCCTGTGCTCTTCACAGATGAAAGCAGATTCACACTGAGCACATGCGACAGACGTGACAGAGTCTGGACATGCCGTGGTGCGCGATCTGCTGCCTGCAACATCCTTCAGCATGACCGGTTTGGCAGTGGGTCAGTAATGGTGTGGGGTGGCATTTCTTTGGAGGGCCGCACAGCTCTCCATGTGCTCGCCAGAGGTAGCCTGACTGCCATTAGGTACGAAGATGAGATTCTCACACCCCTTGTGAGACCATATGCATCGCATTGCACTACAGACTGTCCAGGAGTTGGCGGATGCTTTAGTCCAGGTCTGGGAGGAGATCCCTCAGGAGACCATTCGCCACCTCATCAGGAGAACAGCCAGGCATTGTAGTGAGGTCATACAGGCACGTGGAGGTCACACACAATGAGCCTCATTTTGACTTGTTTTAAGTACATTACATCAAAGTTGGATCATCCTGTAGTGTGTTTTTCCACTTTAATTTTGTGTGTGACTCCAAATCCAGGCCTCCATTGGTTAATAAATTTGATTTCCATTGATGATTTTTGTGTGATTTTGTTGTCAGCACATTCAAATTTATACAGAACAAAGTATTCAATGAGAATATATCATTCATTCAGATCTAGGATGTGTTATTTGAGTATTCCCTACTATATTATATTATATTATGGTTTCAACTATTTCACATATATACAGGCACTGTATATACTATGTATATATACTATGTATATAAGTCATCAACATGTTTGTTAGATCCAATTCCTACACGTCTACTCAAAACAAGTATTACCTAGTGTTTATAGAGCCAGTGTTAGTTTATTTTTAAATTCATCCCTTACCTTAGGTTATGTGCCCGAATCCTTTAAAGTCTGCCGTTATCAAACCACTGATTAAAAAAGCCAATCTTGACCCTTGTGTGATATCTAATTATAGACCAATTTTCAAATCTACCGTTTCTGTCTAAAATCTTAGAAAAAGCTGTCTATCAGCAGCTCTGTAGTCACCTCCAAAGGATGAAATTTATGAACATTTCAGTCTGGCTTCAGGCCCCATCATAGTACTGAACAGCATTAATTAGGGTACTAAATGACTTGTTAATGTCCTCAGATAAGGGATGTGTTTCTTTTCTTGTTCTGTTAGATTTAAGTGCAGCATTTGACACTATAGATCATGTTTTTACTAAACAGACTAGAACATACTGTAGGTATTAAGGGGATCAGCACTTTCTTGGTTTTAAATCCTACTTAACTGACCGGTACCATTTTGTTCATATAAATAATCTAAGATCTAAGCTCTCAAAAGTGAAGTATGGCGTGCCTCAGGGGTCAGTGCTTGGCCCGCTTTTATTCTCTCTGTACATGCTGCCACTAGGGCTCAGTTTATTCGTAAACATGGCATTAATTTCCACTGCTATGCAGATGATACACAGCTGTACATATCAGCCAAAACTAATGACAGCCTTACAATCAACAAAATCGAGGACTGTGTAAAGGAAATAAAAGATTGGATGTTATTTAATTTTTCTCTTACTTAACTCAGATAAAACTGAGGTGCTATTAGTGGGACCCAAGGCTGTGAGAGACAGGTTAGCTACATCTATCCTAAATCTAAGATGGCTGTCCAGTATTGCCCAGTCCGTCTGTAAAAAACTTAGGGGTCACATTTGACTCAGATCTCTCCTTTGATGCGCACATTAGCAGCATCACTCGGATGGCTTTCTTTCAATTACGTAATATCGCTAAACTTAGAAATATCCTCTCTTTTAATGATGCGGAAAAACTTGTTCATGCGCGTTTATAACCTCAGGTTGGATTACTGTAAACGCCTTACTTACTGATGCTCTAGTAAATCTATAAATAAAACTTCAGTTAGTTCAGAATGCAGCTGCCCGAGTGCTAACTCGAACTAGAAAATTTGATCATATCACTCCTGTTCTATCATCACTACACTGGTTACCAGTCAAATTCCGCATTGATTACAAAACCTTCTTATAACTTATAAAGCTCTACATGGCCTGGCCCCACATTATCTGAGTGACCTCTTAGAGTTTTTACAATCCAACTCGTCTACTTCGTTCGCAGGGTGCAGGACTTCTTTTAGTTCCTAGAATTAAAAAAGTCACAGCAGGGGGAAAGGCTTTCTCATACATGGCCCCCCAACTATGGAATAAACTTCCCACTATCGTTCGGAAATTCAGACACCCTCCAAAGTTTTAAGTCTAGGCTAAAGACATACCTATTTACGCAGGCTTTTGACTAGATTTAGACCAGGTTGCATGGCTTGGGTTGCTGGGGCCGGCCGGTCTGGAGTCATGTCGTCTGGCCTGCCTGCCTTGTCCGCTAGCCGGGAGTGTCGAGTGGGCGGTCTGGCTGAACTAGGTTTCGGTCCTCGTGATCTTGACTCATGCCATCCTTGCCTTAGAATAAGGGCAGAGCTGGGGGTTCATAGTCAAAGAGTCTTATGGTGATCAGAGACGTTGGGTTGCTGTCTTCTGCCGCTCGTGGGGTTGCCAATGTCTCATGTGATCCCTCTTGGCTGTGTTTCCTACCAGTTCTCCTCTTTCTAGATTTCTAGCTATGCTGGCCGGGGTCTCATGCTACACTTGGCATCAGTGATTGTTAATAAACACTGTGCTCTTAATCAATAACTAATTACATTTTCTGTTTTCTCTCCGAGCTGTGTTCCGGCAGTTCCGGCCCCACACATGATGTACATCTGATGGAGCTCCACTGTGCATAATTTCACATTTTATTCGACCATGACTCCATGACTTTAGTTTCGCTCTTAGATTTATCATCATACCCCCCCGGCCACTTAATGTCGATGTGCATACTTCACATTCTATTCAAACTTTGATTCCATGACTTTAGTTCGCTCTTAGATTTATCATCTACGCCCCGCCAAGGAGGTTGGGTCCCTTTTTGAGTCTTGGTCCTCCCAAGGTTTCTTCCTAGAAACTAGGGAATTTTCCTTGCCACTGTCGCCCTAGGCTTGCTCAATTTGAGATTGGACGTAGTTATTAGGAGATAATCTAAACCTGTAAAGTTGCTTTGAGACAATGCTCCATTGTAAAAAGCGCTATATAAATAAATCTGACTTGACTTGACTATGTACTGTAAATTGCCAATTTTGCCAATTTCCTCCTCCCTGTCCACTTCTTTGTCAGGTCTTGTTGCATGCCCCCAGGTTTTCCTGGTTCCTGCTTCCCGGCTATTATACTTCCTATCCTCTTTGTCAGGGTGTCTTCTGCTTCATGCCCTGTTCCATGTCTGATGAGTTTTCTGTTAGCCTAGCCTCTTTGTTTAGCTCCTGTCCATGTTTTTGTGTTTCCATGAGCTTACTGTCTGTTTGCATTTGAGTGTTGACTGTTAGCTCTAGTAAATCTATAAATAAACTTCAATTAGTTAGAATGCAGCAGCTTGAGTGTTTAACTAGAACTACAAATTTTGATCATATCACTCCTGTTCTATCATCACTACACTTTTTATCAGTGCAACGCCACATTGATTACATAACACTTCTTGTAATATATAAAGCTCTACATGGCCTGGCCACACAGTATCTGAGTCTTACAATCCAGCTTTTCTATTTCGTTCGAAAGGTGCAGAACTTCTTTTTGTTCCTAAAATTAAAAACTTACAGCAGGGGAAAGGCTTTCTCATACATGGCCCCCCAACTATGCAATAAACTTCCCACTTTAGTTTGAGATTCAGACACTCTCCAATTTTTTAAATCTAGGCTAAAAACATACTTATTTACAAAGTCTAGAGTCTGGGGTCATGTCTGGCCTGCCTGCCTTGTCATGCCTTGGCCTTTGGCCGGGAGTGTCTGGTGGTCGGTTCGGCTTGGCTGATGCCGATATGCATATTTTTGATGTTATTTTATTCAATATTTTATTTATCTGTTAATATTTACTTAATTCCTGTTTTTTGAATAGATTAGTTCTTAGAGTTGTTAGAGCTCTCATCTAAGTCACCCAAGGAGGATGGGTCCCCTTTTGAGTCTTGGTCCTGCTAAGGTTTCTTCCTTATAATGTTCAGGGAGTTTTTACTTGCCACTGTCACCCTAGGCTTGCTCAATTTGGGATTGGCCCTGGATATTAGAAGATAATATTATAAAGCTGCTTTGAGACAATGTTCCATTGTAAAAAAGCGCTATATAAATAAATCTGACTTAACTTGACTTAGCTTTGTTTATTTATACTGCTACATTGTCTTTTTGTGTTAGCACATGGTGTTAGCTTTACCCTCTTAGCATCCTGTCCATGTGTATTAGCATTGTCTCTTGGCTTCTTTGTTTACCTGTCTCTTTGTTAACTTAGCACCATAGACTATTTGTTTCGTGTGTCGTTGTTTACATAGCCACCCAGACTCTTTTCACCTTGTCTGTGTGTAGTTATCCAGCATGTCTTTTAATAAACATTTCCACACTTGCACTTACATCCAGTCTCCAACCAGTATAGTGAGGTAGCAACTGTGCCTCCTCTGCTTAGGAGTATGTGTTCAGACTTGTTGGAGGACAAAATCGCAGAGTCTGACTTCTGGTGTTAGTATCAGCCTCCGTCAAATGATATGATATCCCTGACATGCCCTATGATTGCTACCATGAATCTGGCCCAGCTGCCATCCTGAATTGCCAAGAAGTGCAGCAGGAAGCGACATGTGTTCAGTGCCAGCTCCATGCTGGCTCCAACACTGTGTGCCCCATTCGATCTCTATAGTGCCACACAAACTCCATCACTCTCCAGTTCTACATGAGCTTCATAGCTGTCCAACTCCAAGTTGGCACCTGCATTTGCCAGTCTCATGTCAATGCCCATGCCTGCCTGCTTCATGCCTCCCTTCTCCACGTTGGCACTAGCACTTGTGGCAACATGTTGGCCATCATGTAGACAGTGGAGTGTGCTCCTATATACAAAGTGTTCAGTGGCTGATCGAGCCAACACAGGGTATTCTGAACATTGTCTTCATGGTCTCCGCAGTGCTCCCCCAGGGTCTTGTGGTCCTGGGATCCTGGGGAGGGGCATGCAAGGTCTCTTAGGTTCCTGACTCTTCACTATAAGCCCCTGAGTTTGTTGTTGGATGTTAAGATTCCTGGGTCATTGTTCACAGCCATTGAGGCTCCTGGTTTGTTGTTGGAGGTCCTTGAGGTTCCTGTTTCATTGCTTGAGCCTGCTGTGTCTTCCGCATTTAAAGCCTCATTCCTGTCCACTTCCTTGACAGGTCTCATTTCATGTCTCCTTGTTTTCCAGGTTCCTGTGTCCTGGCTCCTGTATTCCAGGCTCTCTTAGCTCCGGGTTACTTTTCTCCCTATCATCTTTGTGTTCTTTTTTTATATCCTGTTCCATGTCTGGTGTGTTTTTGTTAGTGTAGCTTCTTTGTTTAGCTCCTGTCCATGAATTATTGTTTCCATAAGCTCACTGTCTGTTTGTATATGGGTGTTGCCTGTTAGTGTTGTCTATTTGTATTACTACATTCTCTGGTTGGCTGTTAGATTTAGCTTCTTAGCTTCCTGTCTGTGTATTAACATTGTTTGTTAGCTTCTATGTTTACTTAGCACCCTAGCCTGTCACGCCCACGGACAGATCGGCCTCCCAGGCCCGGACGCTTCAGCGCTCCTCCTCTCCGGCCTACTGATTCGCTCATCTGCGGCTCATTACCTGAGCCTTTAAGAACGGAGTGCGAAGCTCACTCGACGCATCGCAACGAGGTTCCACGCCACGATCGCTCCAAGTTTACGCATACCTTGTCGATCAAAGCTAATAAATCTTACCTATTGTCTGACACCACAAGCTCACGTTTGTCTCCTACCTCCCAAATCCGCTCGCGTTACAGTTTGCGAAGCCACAATGGAGACAGCGGCTGGTGGTTCGGATCCCGGCTCTGAACCGAGCCTAGGACAACAGCTTGCTACCCTCCGTATCCAGCTGGAGAAAGTGGCCCGTGCCGTTACGGTGCTCGCCGATAACCAACGCACGCTAGGGTCTCTGGTTCCCACGGTGGGAGAGCTGTCTCAGAGGGTGTTGCATATGACACCTCCCCCTGCACCTGCGTCGACGCCTGAAGCGGTGCCGCTCCCTCTCAGCCCTCCTCGTGCTTCGTCCTCGCCCTACAAAGTCGCCTTACCAGATAAGTACGACGGTGATCCGGACCGGTGTGAGAGTTTTCTGATGCAGTGCGAGCTTTACTTTGCCAACTCCCCACCGGGTTCGGATGAAGCCCGGATAGCTCTAGTGATTTCCCTGCTGTCACATCGTGCACTGGATTGGGCCACAGCGGTTTGGGCTCAACAAGGGGCGGTGGTGAAGGACTACGACCGCTTCCGCTCAGCATTCAGCAGGGTGTTTCAGCATTACCGGGAGGGCCGCTCGGCAAGCGACGTGCTGTTGCACCTACGCCAAGGTCGTCGCTCAGCAGCGAAATACGCTCTCCAGTTCCGCACCCTAGCGGCTCAAAGCGGATGGAACCCCCCAGTGCTCACTGCCGCGTTTCACCAGGGCCTGCGACCCGATCTTCGGAGGGAGCTGGTGGGGCGCGACCTCGATCTCCCCCTGGAAGATTTCATCACGCTAGCCATCTGTCTGGACCAGCTCCTGGACACCAGGCCCGCGGCCACCCCGCGCTCTCCTCCCAGTCCCATCGCCCGGGAGGCTTCACCACCAGCTGAGGACATGGAGGTTGCTGATGCGCGTCTTTCCCCTGCGGAGCGCCGCCGCCGCTTTCAGCAAGGCCTCTGCTGCTACTGTGGCTCTGACCGTCATCGTCGCGCTGACTGTGATCGCGCTCCGCTGTGCCGGTCCTCTGCCGAGCGTGCCCCATCTAAGGCACGCTCATCCCGGGTGAGTTCTATTGACGTTACTCCCTCCTTTACGCTGCCGGTTCAACTGCTTGTCTCTAATGTTGACCTGTCATTGACAGCCATGATAGACTCCGGAGCTCAGGGGAACTTCATTTCTGAACACCTCGTCAACAAGTGGAAGATCTCCTGCGTCCCTCTTCCTGTGGATCGGCGAGTCACCACCGCGGACGGCAAACCGTTAGGCTCTGGACGTCTCACGCACATCACGGTTCCTCTGCTGCTTCGCACAAGCGCCGTCCACGAAGAACACATCGAACTATTCCCCGTGGCCTCCCTGGCCCATCAACTGATCCTTGGCCTCCCATGGCTTCGTCTGCACAACCCTGTTATCTCCTGGTCCGCTCGAGAGATCCTATGCTGGTCTCCTGGATGCCAGCAGCGTTGTCTCTGTGGTCCGGTTGTGAAAGTCAGCCTGCTCCCTGTCTTGGAGTCCTCGCCCCTGCCTCCCAATGTGCCACCGGAGTACCAGGACCTGGCATCCGTCTTCGGGGTAGGCGCCCCCGCGCAGCTTCCCCCTCATCGCAGTTACGACTGCGCCATTGACCTGCTACCCAACGCGCCGCTGCCTAAAGCGCGCCTCTACCCTCTCTCGCCGGCGGAAGAAAACGCCATGCGGGACTATATCACGGAGTATCTGGCCCTGGGGTTCATCCATCCGTCCACCTCACCAGTCTCAGCCGGATTCTTCTTTGTCCCCAAAAAGGACTCAGGCCTGCACCCCACCATCGATTACCGCCAGCTCAACCTCATTACGCGCAAGTACGCTTACCCACTCCCACTGGTCCCATCAGCGCTGGAATTGCTTTGCAAGGCCCAGTGGTTCACCAAAGCTAGACCTCAGGAATGCGTACAACCTGATTCGCGTGAGAAAGGGGGATGAATGGAAGACGGCGTTCAGCACCAGCTCGGGCCAGTACGAGTATCTAGTCATGCCGTTCGGGCTGGCTAACGCACCATCCGTCTTCCAGGCGTTTGTTAATGAAATGTGCTGCGGGACATGCTGGGACAATTCGTGCTGGTGTATTTGGACGACATCCTGGTGTTCTGCCCGGATCTGGCCGCTCACACCGTCCACGTGCGCAGAGTGCTGGAGCGACTACACCTCCACCACCTCAGGGTCAAGGCCGAAAAATTGTGAGTTTTCACACTCAGTCCGTTCGTTACCTGGGTTACGTGATCTCCCCCACTGGCATGGCCATGGACGACTCAAAGGTCTCTGCTGTCCTGTCCTGGCCCTCACCCCAGAGGGAGAGATCAAGGAATTACAACGCTTTTTGGGTTTTGCTAACTTCTACCGGCGCTTCGTAGAAACTTCAGTCGTCTGACCGCCCCCCTCATGGCACTTCTGCGGGGCCCCCCCAGCACCCTCCATTGGTCCCCGGAGGCTGAGCAAGCATTCACTACGTTGAAAAACCGCCTTCTCTGTGGCCCCAGTACTGGGACATCTAGACCCCGATCGACCGTTTGTCCTGGAGGTGGACGCGTAGTCGATAGGCGTGGGGGCTGTTCTTTTCACAATGCCTCGGTGTCACGCCCAAGCTCCATCCCATCGCCTTCTACTCGCACAAGCTGTCCACCTGCCGAACGCAATTACGATGTGGGGGATCGCGAATTGCTGGCCATAAAACTGGCTCTCGAGGAATGGAGGCACTGGCTGGAGGGCGCCAAGCACCCGTTTACAGTCCTTACCGACCACAAGAAACTTAGAATACCTGTGTTCTGCTCGGCGCCTTAACACTCGTCAAGCCCGCTGGTCTCTATTTTTCGCCAGGTTCACGTTCACCATCACCTATCGACCCGGCTCCAAGAACGTCAAAGCCGACGCGCTTTCCCCGAGCCTCGATCCTGCCATCGACAGGCCAGAGGCCCCCAAGCCCGTTCTTCCTGCGTCGTGCGTCCTCGGTGCTGTCCAATGGGACTTCGAACAGGATTTGGATGCGAGTCTCTCCCGTTCACGCGTCCCGGCGGACTGTCCTCAAGGCAAGAAATACATTCCACCCGACCTGCGTGATAGACTCATCACATGGGCTCATGTCTCCCCTTGTTCAGGTCACCCTGGAGAAACACGCACCCACCAACTGCTCGCTGCCAGGTACTGGTGGAAGAACATGCGCAAGGACATCCATCAGTTTGTGGCATCTTGCAGCGTCTGCGCGCAAACCAAGACACCGCGCACCCTGCCTTCTGGCCTTCTCCACCCCTTGCCGGTTCCTCAGCGACCCTGGTCTCACATAGCCGTCGATTTCGTCACTGACCTCCCGCTCTCGGCCAGACACACGGCCATCTGCACGGTTGTGGATCGCTTCTCCAAGGCCGTGCGCTTTATCCCGCTCCCCAAGATCCCCTCCGCTCTTCAGACGGCCGAGTGCCTCTTCAGTATGGTCTTCCGCTTCTTCGGCATCCCGGAGGACATTGTCTCGGACCGGGGTCCTCAGTTCGTCTTGGCGGTCTGGCGAGCGTTCATGGAAAAACTGGGGGCAACGGTGAGTCTCTCTTCGAGCTATCATCCGGAGTCGAACGGGCAATGCGAGCGCACCAATCAGGAACTGAAGAAATTCCTGCGCGCGTACTGCGCACACAACCCCTCTGACTGGGGTCAGTTCCTTCCGTGGGCAGAGATAGCCCAGAACTCTTTTCGTCACTCTGCCACAGGTCTCACTCCTTTTCAGTGTGTTCTAGGTTTCCAACCGCCGTTCGTCCCTTGGGACTCCGCCGCCTCTGACGCCCCGGCGGTGGACGATTGGTTTCGCCGCAGCGAGGAGATCTGGTGTCATGTGCACCAGCGCATTGAGCATGCCATCCGACGCTACCAAAGGCATGCGAACCGGCGCCGGCTTCCTGCTCCTGTGTTTCAGCCGGGAGACCGAGTGTGGCTTTCGACGCGGGATATTCGGCGCGCACAGGGAAGTACCCAATTTACACCCCGGTTCTCGGGACCCTACAGCATCAGTAAACGTATCAATGACATGACTTACCGCTTAGATCTGCCATCCCATCTCAGGATCTGTCCGACGTTTCACATCTTTCTCCTCAAGCCGTGGATCCCAGGGCCGCTGGCTGACTTGGCGCCGTCGGTCCAACCTCCGCAGTCTGAGCAGGAGTATCCCACCACCTTCACGGTTCGCCGGCTCTTGGATTCTCGCCGGCGGGCGGCGGGGCTGCAGTATCTGGTGGACTGGGAAGGCTACGGCCCGGAGGAACGCAGTTGGGTCGCCGCGAGGGACGTCCTGGACCCTCTCCTTGTCCAGGAATTTCATGCTGCTCATCCTGATCACCCGGCCCCCAGGCCGCACGGTCGGCCTCGTCGCGCCGCCTCGGGACCCCCATCCTCCGGCTCCTCCGGGGCCCCCATTGCACGGGTCGTTCGGGGGGGTACTGTCACGCCCACGGACAGATCGGCCTCCCAGGCCCGGACGCTTCTGCTCTCCTCCTCACCGGCCTACTGATGCGCTCACCTGCGGCTCATTACCTGAGCCTTTAAGAACGGCGTGCGAAGCTCACTCGACTCTTCCATGCCACGATCGCTCCAAGTTTACGCATACCTTGTCGATCAAAGCTAATAAATCTTACCTATTGTCTGACACCACAAGCTCGCGTTTGTCTCCTACCTCCCAAATCCGCTCGCGTTACATAGCCTGACTGTTTCACATGTATCATAAATTACTAAGAAACTCAGCCTGTTTTCATCTTGTCTGTGTTATAGTTATCCATCTTGTAATAAACTATCCATTTTGTAATAAACCTTCCACACTTGCACTTATGTCAGTTCCTGCCTCCGTGCCTTGTACTGAACATGAGAACCAGAAATACTGATATGCTAATCTGGACAACTCTCTGACAGGAAGCTCCCTGGAAAGGTGGAAACTCAGGAATAGACAGATTGCAGTGGTGTGACCTCTCAACAGGCTATCGTCCTAGAACTGAAGACGACAGCCAGCAGTGACCTTCTCACCAACTCAAAATGTAGCTCAAACCTAACCTTGTCAGAGGCAGGATGTGAACCAGCACCCTTTACGCCAGAGCCACTCTGGCTCAAGATATGCCTGTTCCTGAACTTGCCCCTCATGACAATACAATAACATTTTTCATGGTGTGCAGGCTAATAACATATATTTTTGTGTGTATTTACTTATTTGTTTGTCTTCGTTTTTAGATCATTTACTCAGCCTGCATGGGGTGCAAGTAGGTAGCACGCTTGCCTCACAGCTCCAGAGATCCCTGGTTTGATCCTGACTTCAGACTCTGCCTGTGTGGATTTTGCATGTCCTCTCCATGTTCACATGGGTTTACTCTGGCTACTCCAGTGTCTTCCCACATTCCAAGACATGCATTAGATTAATTGGTTCCATGTATTGAAGTGCAAAGCATGTAAACATCATCAATAACGCCCTGCTGGGTTCCAGCCTACTTATACAAGCAATGTCAGCAAAAGAACTGTTTGACAGTTTTATGGATTGAGTTAACATCGCTGACCAGCTGTGTACACTCATTGTCCAGTGGAAATGTTCTCTGGGATAATTAATCATACTTGTCCATCTTAAAGTTCAATGATTTGAGTCTGGGTTTGGTTGACAATAGTTTTGTTGGTTTGGGATGGAACCCAGTGAAGGGAAACCAATGGTTCATTAATGTTATTTGTTACTGCTCTATGTGGTGTTTTTTTTTTTTTTTCAAATCAACTGCTTCAACATGAATCAAATGCGGTGAAATAAATTGCCTCTCAGATTAAGAAATTTTCCAGCAGTTATAATCAGTTATGGAATCATTTTGGTCCTACATGTACAGTGGGGCAAAAAAGTATTTAGTCAGCCACTGATTATGCAAGTTCTCCTACTTAGAATGATGAGAGAGGTCTGTAATTTTCATCATATGTACAATTCAACTATGAGAAACAAAATGAAAAAAAAAAAAAAAAATCCAGGAAATCACATTGTAGGATTTTTAAAGAATTTAATTGTAAATCATGGTGGAAAATAAGTATTTGGTCACCCACAAACAAGCAAGAGTTCTGGCTCTCACAGACCTATAATTTCTTCCTTAAGAAGCTCTTCTGTCCTCCACTCATTACCTGTATTAATGACACCTGTTTGACCTCGTTATCTGTATAAGACACCTGTCCACAGCCTCAAACAGTCAGACTCCAAACTCAACCATGGTCAAGACCAAAGAGCTGTCGAAGGACACCAGGAAGAAAATTGTAGTTGGGAAGAGTGAATCTACAATAGGCAAGCAGATGAAACCAAAATAGAACTTTTTGGTAAAAACTCAACTAGAGGAAAAAGGATGCTGAGCCGCATTCTAAGCACACCATACCTATTGTGAAGCATGGCGGTGGAAGCATCAAGCTTTGGGGCTGTTTTTCTGCAAATGGGACAGGACAACTGATTCGTGATAAGGGAAGAATGAACGGGGCCATGTAACGTGAAATTTTAAGCCAAAACCTCCTTCCATCAGTGAGAGCATTGAAGATGGAACATGGCTGGGTCAACCAGAATGACAATGACCCCAAACACACCGCCCGGGAAACGAAACTCCGTAAAAAGTATTTCAAGGTCCTGGAGTGGCCTAGCCAGGCTCCAGACCTCAACCCCATAGAAAATGTGTGGAGGGGGTTGAAAGTCTGTGTTGCCACAAAACATCGCTGCTCTAGAGGAGATCTGCATGGAGGAATGGGCCAAAATACCAGCTACAGTGTGTGCAAAGCTGGTGAAGACTTACAGGAAACGTTTGTCCTCTGTTATTGCCAAACAAAGTATTGAGTTGAACCAAATTTATTGACCAAATACTTATTTTCCACCATGTTTTACAATTAAATTCTTTAATAATCCTACAATGTGATTTCCTGAATTATTTTTTTCTCATTTTGTCTCTCATAGTTGAAGTGTACCTATGATGAAAATTACAAACCTTTCTCATCTTTCTAAGTAGGAGAACTTGCACAATCAGTGGCTGACTAAAAACTTTTTTGCCCCACTGTAAACCTGATTTGACTTGACTTTTCCCCCTTAGTTATCTGCCGGTTATATATGTCACTTCCTGTCCACAATCAAATGTGAAGTATCATTCCCTGTGGGTGACACTGAGTGTTCTTCTATTGACCTTCTCCACTGTACAGGTTTACGACCTTGTTTTCCTTCTACTGACTGCGATCCTTGCCTCAGCCCTTCTAAAACTCTGCATCATCTTCGCCCTACCTGTGTAAAGTCTCTGGACCTTCCTACTGCCATTCTGACTTCATCTTAAGTCATTATTTTTCTTGTTTGCTCTCGTTTCTGCTTCTTAGATTCAGCTTTACATTAAGTATGACATATATTAGAATATCAGTTATGTGATATAGAAATTTTAGTAACACCAGGATGAAATGAAAGAATATGAAATATGAATATGAATATGAATATGAAAGAGAAAAAGAGACTGGAGAGAATAACAACTTCAGAAATTCACACAACCACCCACACACAGCTGTGGAGAAATCATACACTCCCTCTCATGAACACACATAGACCATAAAGCACATCCTCTGGATGTTCGTAGGTAAAGTTCAGTTTATTGACATCACCATAAAATAACAACAATGCTAAACAGAAAAAAACTCTACTGCTACACCTCTCTAAATCTACCACAGCACAGATAACTCAAACTACTCAAGTAAACTTGTTTATTACAAACAGTGTCTCTAGTGTGCACACATGCATAACCGACACACAAACACACTATGTACTTAGCCTCTTTCCCTTCCTTGAACAAACCTTTCTCTCTCCCTCGATGATGGTGAGAGGAACAGTGATGAAAGGCCATTTGCTTCTGGGAGGTGAAGGTCTATCACAGTTCCACAACACAATGATCTGTAACATAACAGCCAAGTCACCTATTAGCATGCTTAATCTGTTGAATCTAATGTATAACTTTTATATTACATAAGACCCTAAAATACAACCCCAAATAATACAAAGTTGGGATGGTACAGTGGGGTAAAAAAGTATTTAGTCAGCCACTGATTGTGCAAATTCTCTTACTTAGAAAGATGAGAGAGGTCTGTAATTTTCATCATAGGTACACTTCAACTATGAGAGACAGAATGAGAAAACAAATCCAGGAAATCACATTGTAGAATGTTACATAATTTAACTGTAAATCATGGTGGAAAATAAGTATTTGGTCACCCACAAACAAGCTTCTTCTTTAAGAAGCTCTTCTGTTCTCCACTCGTTACCTGTATTAACGGCACCTGTTTGACATTGTTATCTGGATAAAAGACACCTGTCCACAGCCTCAAACAGTGAGACTCCAAACTCAACCATGGCCAAGACCAAAGAGCTGTCGAAGGACATCAGGACGAAAATTGTAGACCTCCACCAGGCTGGGAAGAGTGAATCTACAATAGGCAAGCAGGTTGGTGTGAATAAATCAACTGTGGGAGCAATGGAAGACATACAAGACCATTGATATTCTCTCTTGGTCTGGGGTTCCATGCAAGATCTCATCCCGTGGGGTCAAAATGATCATGAGAACGGTGAGCAAACATCCCAGAACTACACGGAGGAACCTGATGAATGACCTGCAGAGAGCTGGGACTAAAGTAACAAAGGCTACCATCAGTAACACAGTGCGCCGAGAGGGACTCAGATCCTGCAGTGCCAGGCGTGTCCCCCTGCTTCAGCCAGAAGTTTGCCAGAGAGCATATGGATGATCCAGAAGAGGATTGGGAACATACCATGTGGTCAGATGAAACCAAAATATACGTTTTTGGTAAAAACTCAACTGGAAGAAGAGGAATTCTGAGTTGTATCCCAGCGACAGCCCCAAAACATCACTGCTGTAGAGGAGATCTGCATGAAGGAGTGGGCCAAAATACCAGCTACAGTGTGTGCAAACCTGGTGAAGACTTACAGGAAACGTTTGACCTCTGTCATTGTCAACAAAGGTTAAGTATTGAGTTGAACTTTTTATATTGACCAAATACCTGTTTTCCACCATAATTTAAATTAAATTCTTTAAAAATCTTACAATGTGATTTCCTGGATTTTTTTCTCATTGTGTCTCTCATAGTCTCTCATGGTCTTGGCCATGGTTGGGTTTGGAGTCTGACTGTTTGAGGCTGTGGACAGGTGTCTTTTATACAGATAACGGGGTCAAAGAGGTGCCATTAATACAGGTAACGAGTGGAGGACAGAAGAGCTTCTTAAAGAAGACGTTACACGTCTGTGAGAGCCAGAAATCTTGCTTGTTTGTGGGTGACCAAATACTTCGTTTTCACCATGATTTACAATTAAATTCTTTAAAAATCCTACAATGTGATTCCTGGATTTTCTTTTCTCATTTTGTCTCTCATAGTTGAAGTGTACCTATGATGAAAATTACAGACCTCTCTCATCTTTCTAAGTAGGAGAACTTGCACAACCAGTGGCTGACTTAATACTTTTTTGCCCCACTGTATGGAAAATGCATATTTTGTAAAATGCAGAATTTGCTCAGGATCTCCAGTTTGTCAACAAATGCATAAGTATTGCAATTAAAAACATTTGTTTAAAAAATAGTTCAGTCCTAACTTTTTATGATTTGGGTTGTTTTGCATTGTCTTGTTGTAAATTGCATGGGATCATGTTCTATGCATAACAGTAATGTTAGGTATACTAACATGTACACTACCTTTCTACGTACACTCTTTAAGCAACACTATATTAGGAACACTATACAGTAGTGTTTGAACTGTTCTGAAACCTTTTGAATTGTGTATATTTCTGCATAAATAAGACCTAAGACAAGATTTACCATAAATGTTTAGTTGCAGTTACTGCTGCACAAGGGGGTCACACCAGATACTGAATGCAATGTTTCATAATTCCATATTATTATACAGATACAGTACAGATACAGTATGTAATATTTGATCATTTTCTCATTTAAAAAATTATCAATTATAAATAATTATTTTGTGTCATATGTTTAATTGGGATCTCTTTAACTACTTTTAGGACTTGTGATGGTCATATGCAGAAATGTAGAACATTTTAAAGGGTTCACAAACTTTTAAGCATTACTATAATAATACTGGGTACATCTTTCCTTTGTTCTTAAGACTCAGATCTTAGTTACATGGATTCAACAAGATGTTGGAATCCTTTATAGCGCCATTCTAACTAAACTCTACAGAGTGTTATGAACGGAAATCCCATGAGATCAGCAGTTACAGAAATACTTAAACCAGCCTGTCTGGCAGCTATGATCATGCCACAGTCAAAATTATCCCCGCCTAGGTTCAAGCACCGTCAGTGGAACCAGTGCCTTATACCCATTCTGATAATTGGTGTGAATATTACCCGATGTTGCTGATCCATATCTGCATGATTTTATAAATTGGACTGCTGCTACACAACTGTCTGATTAGATCATTTCATTAAAGAGTAGCTGTGCAGGCATTCCTAATAAAGTTTTTCAGTGTATGGTACATGGTGAAATGCATTTCTAGTCCTGAAAATGTGGTGAGATGTGTACATTGGTGCTTGAAAGTTGTGAACCCTTTAGAATTTTCTATATTTCCGCATAAATATGACCTAAAACATCATCAGATTTTCACACAAATGAGACAAAAATATTATACTTGGTCATTTATTTATTGAGGAAAATGATCCAATATTACATATTAGTGAGTTGCAAAAGTATGTGAACCTCTAGGATTAGGAGTTAATTTGAAGGTGAAATTAGAGTCAGGTGTTTTCAATTAATGGGATGACAGTCAGGTGTGAGCATGCACCCTGTTTCATTTAAAGAACATAGATCTATCAATGTCTGCTCTTTACAACACATGTTTGTGGAAGTGTATAATGACATGAACAAAGGAGATTTCAGAGGAGCTCAGAAAAAGAGTTGTTGATGCTCATCAGGCTGGAAGAGGTTACAAAACCATCTCTAAAGAGTTTGGACTCCACCAATCCACAGTCAGATAGATTGTGTACAAATGGAGGAAATTCAAGATTATTGTTACCCTCCCCAGGAGTGGTCGACCAACAAAGATTACTCCAAGAGCAAGGCGTGTAATAGTTGGCGAGGACCCAGGGTAACGTCTAAGCAACTGAAGGCCTCTCTCACATTGGCTAATGTTAATGTTCATGAGTCCACCATCAGAAGAACACTGAACAACAGTGGTGTGCATGGCAGGGTTGCAAGGAGAAAGCCACTGCTCTCCAAAAAGAACATTGCTGCTCATCTGCAGTTTGCTAAAGATCACATGGACAAGCCAGAAGGCTATTGGAAGAATGTTTTGAGTATGGATGAGACCAAAACAGACCAAAAGAAAACCAAAACTGTTAGAGGTCCTACCTTCTGACCAACGCTAGAGGGCAGCGTTGGTTCAGTTTTTATGGTAGGATCTGTGGCAGCTGCCGCAATCTCGTATGCATGTCGGTAAGCTACACTATTGAAGTAATGAATTCGCAACACCTGCTACTTCTGGCTATTTAAGAGCCTCACCAGTTGTAGTAGATGTTGCGCCATTCGACCTTCACGCCGCGTGTGCCCCGTGTTCGCTGCTACGGCTTTGCAGTGCGAGATCTCATCCGTGTCCCTGCTCTTATATTGATCGAATGCGCTTTTGTTATTTCTGTTTTATTATTTTGGTTAGGGAAAGAAGACGGACTGGGCCCGCCAAGGGGCTCAGCTCACGTAGTGCTGAGGTAACCTGTCGTTAGGGAAGTAGCTTAGCGTTTGTGTAAGCCTTTTTGCACATTTATTTTATTCCATCGCATTCCCACTTCCTACTTCCCCCTCACGCCACCTGATGCTACCCGCCGTTCTACGCCTGCGCGTGTCCACAGGCTCGCTCAAGCACTTGACATATGCGGAGGATCCCCCCCCCTTTCCGTCTCTCTCAGCAGCGCGATCCTTGAGCTTCTGTTTGTTAGAGGGAGATTCGCCGATCTCACTCTAGCAGGCAGAAGCTCAGTCTTTCTTTGTTATTTATTCATTTATATTTTATTACTTATTGCTTTATTTCTTTTGTCAATTTCAGTTCATTAATACTATCTGGAGCTAACTGCATTTGGTTCCCAACCCTTATTTTTCATTTCTGACGGTTCGTCATCATTTTTATATGGCGAACCGTAACAAAAACTTTTTGGTTTAAAAGAAAAATGTTAAGTTTGGAGAAAGGAAAACACTCCTGAATCTGGGCCAGGACGGCCTGCCATCATTGATGCAACAATGAATTCTGAATTATATCAGAGAATTCTAAAGGAAAATGTCAGAACATCTGTCCATGAACTGAATCTCAAGAGAAGGAGGGCCGTGCAGCAAAACAACGACCCTAAGCACACAAGTCATTCTACCAAAGAATGGTTAAAGAAGAATAAAGTTAATGTTTTGGAATGGCCAAGTCAAAGTCCTGACCTTAATCAAAATGTTGTGGAAGGACCTGAAGCGAGCAGTTAATGTGAGGAAACCCACCTACATCCCAGAGTTGAAGCTGTTCTGTATGGAGGAATGGGCTAAAATTTCTCCAAGTCAGTGTGCAGGACTGATCAACAGTTACAGGAAATGTTTAGCTGCAGTTACACCAGGGTTGGGTCACACCAAATACTGAAAGCAAAGGTTCACATACTTTTTCCACTCATTAATATGTAGTATTGGATAATTTTCCTCAATAAATAAATGACCAAGTATAATATTTTTGTGTCATTTGTTTAACTGGGTTCTGTTTTATCTACCTTTAGGACTTGTGTGAAATCCGATGATGGTTTAGATAATATTTATGCCGAAATATCAAACATTCTAAAGGGTTCACAAACTTTTAAGCATCACTGTACATGTATACACACACACTCACCTGTGCACAGAACTTGGACTTGGCAACAGCGATGATGAGTTTGAGGATGGGCTGTTGCTGAGACTGAAGAGGAGTTACAGCCTGAATAACAGCTGTGAATTCCTGATGTGTAGTCCATCCTGCACACACACACAAACAATGAATGTGCATGAAAGCTTGTAAACATGGAGAACTCAGTGTTTCTTTGATTGTGTCTTTGTTAATTTAATGTTGCTATTGGTATCAATGGTTATTCACAACAGGAACAAGATTACGTTGATACTACTCAGTCACATTCACAGCAGACCAATTTAGAGAGAACAATTCACCTAATGCATGTCTTTTCGATGTTAGAGGAAACAGGAGCACCTGAAGTAAACCCCCCATGTAGACACAGTGAAGATATGCAAACTCCACACAGGTGGAGTGGAAGGTCAGGATCAACCTGGGGATCTCTGGAGCTGTGAGGCGACTGCATGCGCCACCGTGCTCAGTGACACCGTTTCATGCTCATACATGTCACAACACAAACATTAATTTTATTCCAATGTCCTTCCATTTCATTTGGGCTTAGGACCAGCACTGAACACTGGGTTCAGCACTCACATCGAGAGAGTTTACCAAGATCAATTAACCTAATGTAGGTTTTTTAATAATTTGTGGGAACCAGAGTACCTAGATAAAACCCACACAGGCTTGGGGAAAACATCCAAACTCCACAGGTAGAGTCTGGGGTCCGGATCAAACCAGGGGATTTCTGGAGCTGTAAGGCATGCTGTGCTGCCCAAAAGTGAAAATACTTCCACTTAACATTTTTCTCAAATTTCAGGCAAATGTTTTACATTACAAATATAATGACCCAAAACATCTCAAAGCTTTGCCAGAACTGCTACTTGAAAACCAAGGAAGATCAAAGAGTGCTGACTTGTCATGGATTTTCCTCCACAGTAACCTGACCTAAAGATCCTCAAGCATTTATGAAGGCACTTGAAGACAGAGAAAGCCAAGCATTTCATAACATCACAAGATGCTCTTTTGTATATTGTGAAATCATGCTCTTATAACATGGATCATCAGATTTTGCACAAACATTTGGAGTCCCTACCAGCTTGAGTGCATGCTGTCATAACAACAAATTGGGGAACATACTAAATACTTATACATTCTGAAATGTGTACATTTTATCAGTGATTCAACTTTTCACACAAATTATGGAGATTATGATTTTTAATGACAAACATTGCATTACTTTGAAAAAATTGCAAAATAGGAACATTTTCACTAGTATCCTCAGTGTGTTTGTTTGTTTGGGTTTATTTCACATTGCTATCAGCATGAATGGGTATTTTAGCAACAGACACAGTTTACATAGTTAGTGACAAACACAGGTTACATAGTTACATAAGGTTACATCAAGAGTCATATCTACATATACTCAACTCGGGCCAAGTTAGTATATTCAGTTAATCTAGTGCATGCCTTTGGACTGTGGGAGGAAACCGAAGCGATTGGATTAAACCCACATGGACGCCCAAATTCCACACAGAAAGGACTCAGGCCCCCTGGGATCAAATACAAGACCTTCTTGCTGTGAGGTGACGGTGCTACCCACTGAGCCACCACATCACCCCTCTAGTGTTCTCAGACTTTTGGTCCCCACTGTAGGTCATGACTATTTTCGTTTTATGTGAAATGTGTCCAGGCATCTCTTAGTGGTAGATACAGTGGTGCTTGAAAGTTTGTGAACCCTTGATAATTTTATATATTTCTGCATAAATATGACCTAAAACATCAATAGATTTCCACACAAGTCCTAAAAGCAGATAAAGAGAACCCAGTTAAACAAATGAGACAAAAATATTATACTTGGTCATTTATCTATTGAGGAAAATGATCCAATATTACATATTAGTGAGTGGCAAACATATGTGAACCTCTGCTTTCAGTATCTTGTGTGACCCCCCTGTGCAGCAATAACTGCAACTAAACATTTCCAGTAACTTTTGATCAGTCCTAAACACCGGCTTGAAGGAATTTTAGCCCATTCCTAGCCCATTACAGAACAGCTTCAACTCTGGGATGCTGGTGGGTTTCCTCACATTAACTGCTCGCTTCAGGTCCTTCCACAAAATTTGGCCATTCCAAAACTTTATTCTGCTTTAACCATTCTTTGGTAGAACGACTTGTGTGCTTAATGTCATTGTCTTGCTGCATGACCCACGTTTTCTTGAGATTCAGTTCATGGACAGATGTCTTGATATTTTCTCTGATATAATTTAGAATTCATTGTTCCATCAATGATGGCAAGCCGTCCTGGCCAAGTTTCAGCAAAAAAGGCCCAAACCATGATACTACCACCACCATGTTTCACATATGGGATAAGATTCTCATGCTGGAATGCAGTGTTTTCCTTTCTCCAAACATAATGCTTTCTTTAAACCAAAAAGTTCTATTTTGGTCTCATTCATCCACAAAACATTCTTCCATGTGACACACTGCAGACGAGCAGCAATGTTCTTTTGCACACCATTGTTGTTCAGTGTTATTCTTATGGTGGACGCATGAACATTAACATTAGCCAATGTGAGAGAGGCCTTCAGTTGCTTAATACAACCCCTGGCAAAAA
Source organism: Ancistrus triradiatus (assembly GCA_025084515.1). Classification (NCBI taxonomy): domain Eukaryota; kingdom Metazoa; phylum Chordata; class Actinopteri; order Siluriformes; family Loricariidae; genus Ancistrus; species Ancistrus triradiatus. The sequence continues at coordinate 49,217 of JAJAGP010001154.1, forward strand.
GTATGGAATCACCAGTCTTGGATGAGCACTCATTCAGACATTCCATTCTGTAAAACAATCTCAGATCAAAAACATGATACAATAATAAGGTCATTCCAAAGTGCAACTTGTTGGCTTTCAGGAACACTCAAAGAAATGAAGAGAAAACATTGTGGAAGTCAGTGAATGTTACTTTTATTGACCAAGCACAGGGAAAAAACTATGGAATCACTCAATTCTGAGGAAAAAAGTATGGAATCATGAAAAACAGATAAACAAAAGACCATTCAAATACATCACTAGTATTTAGTTGCACCCCCTGGCTTTATAACGGCTTTCAATCTCTGAGGCATGGATTGATGAGTGACAAGCAGTATTCTGCATCAATTTTGGTGCCAACTCCTTTGATAGGCAGTTTGCAGATCAGCTTTGCTGGTCGGAGCCTTCTTGTGGACCAATTTTTTTTCATTCCACCACAGGTTTTCAATTGGGTTGAGATCTGGACTATTTGAAGGCCATGACATCGACTGAACGTGTCTTTCTCCAAGGAATAAAACCTTCAACTGTTTTTGCCCTATGCCACGATGCAATTGTCATCTTGGAAAATTTTTGTCATCACCTCCAAACCTAGTTCAAATGAATGGATGAGAAAAACTGTCCAAAATCTCATGGAACTTGGCACGATGAAGGGAATAGAAGAATTAACCACAGTCATCTCCCCAGTGCCTTGCCTGACATGACAGCCCCCGTATCATTAAAGGACTGTGGAAAATTGTTGTTTTCTTCAGCAGGCCTCTTCATAAATCTCACTGTAACGGCACCAAAACAAAAGTTCCCGCATCCATCACCTTGTACAATGCAGATTCTTGGACTCACCACTGAAGATAACTTTCATCCAGTCATCCACAGTCCATGATTGCCTCTCCTTAGCCCATTGCAGTCTTGTTCTTTTATGTTTAGGTGTCAATGATGGTTTTCTTTTAGCTTTCCTGTATTGAAATCCCATTTCCTTTAGCCGATTTCTAATGGTTCAGTCACATACATTGGCTCCAGCTTCCTCCCATTTATGCTTCATCTCTGTAGTTGTACTTTTTCGGTTTTCAAGACAAATGACCTTAAGTTGTTTGTCTTGACGCTTTGATGTCTTTCTTGGTCTACCAGTACGCTTGGCTTTAACAGCCATTCCATGCTGTTTGTATTTGGTCCATATCTTGGATACAGCTGACTGTGAACAGCCCACATCTTTAGCAACCATGCGTGAAGAGTTACCTTCTTCAAGACGTTTCACAATCCTCTCTTTTGTTTCAAGAGACATTTCTCTTGTTGGAGCCATGGTTCTTGCCACTCCACTTCGTCCGGCAGCCCTCCAAGGTGTCATGACTTCAGGTGTTTTTAATTGCAGACTAACGAGCAGATCTGCTCTGAGGCAGGTGTCCATTTAGGGAAAGGAAATTGACTGGGTGTGTCCTTATTTTCTACCTCCAATTTGAGTGATTCCATACTTTTTTCCTCAGAATTGAGTGATTCCATATTTTTTTCCCTGTGCTTGGTCAATAAAAGTAACATTCACTGCTTCCACAATGTTTTCTCTTCATTTATTTGAGTGTTCCTGAAAGCCAACAAGTTGCACTTTGGAATGACCTTAATATTGTATCATGTTTTTGATCTGAGTTTGTTTTACAGAATGGAATGTCTGAATGAGTGCTCATCCAAGACTGGTGATTCCATACTTTTTGCCAGGGGTTGTAGTTACCCTGGGGTTCTTTGTGACCTCGCCAACTATTACAAACCTTGCTCTTGGAGTGATTTTTGTTGCTTGACCACTTCTGGGGAGGGTAACAATGGTCTTGAATTTCCTCCACTTATACACAATCTGTCTGATTGTGGATTGGTGGTGATAAATAAAACAGGGTGTCCACTCACACCTGATTGTCTCTAATCTCACCTTCAACTTAACTGCTAACCCTAGACATACTTTTTCCACTCACTAATATGTAATATTGGATCATTTTCCTTAATAAAGAAATGACCAAGTATAATATTTTTCTCACTTGTTTAACTGGGTTCTCTTTATCTACTTTTAGAACTTTTATGAAAATCTGATGATGTTTTAGGTCATATTTTGGAGAAATATAGAACATTCTAAAGAGTTCACAAACTTTCAAGTACAACTTTCAAAAGTTTTTGACCACTTTTACTGTCCATAGGTCTTCTAGTACAGGAATCAAAGTCAATCAAACATTCTCTAAACAAAGCTTACAAAGGGGTGCTTTAAAAAATATTTGCATTAGTTAATTGGATAGGATGTTGGGAGGAGAGCAGTGAGAGTAGGAGAAATTGAAAACTGTACAAAAAGCCAGATACCACTGGCTGAATAAAGGGGAATTTTTAATGGTATCTACAAAGAAGTAGGCTATGATATATTTAAAGATGCTTTTATTTTCCTAGAAATAATGACCACCTGTCAGAACTGCTTTACTGTCCTGGATCAAAAGTTTTATCACTGAAGAGACAAAAAATTCACAGACATCCCCCATGATTAACTAATTGAGTTCGATTAGGGCTTTTGATTACCTTTTGATCACAAAACTGTTACGAGGGGCCCTAGGGGGTGTGCCTAAATGGGAGAAATAACTGACCCAAGTGCAAAAGCCCCGCGAAAACGCGGGAAAATAGAGTCAGGACCCAAAAACGGGCACCAGGGGGAAACAAAAGGATACATATGCTATGTGTGTGTTTGCTGGAGAATATCAGCACAATATCCCAGGGTCACGGCTCTCGGGGTTCTGGTTGACACGTTCCGTCTGGTCATTGGACTCTGGGTGAAAACCCGACGAGAGGCTGGCTGTGGCCCCTACCAAGCGGCAGAAGGTTGTCCAGAAGCGGCTGACGAACTGGGGGCCGCGGTCAGACAGCAGGTTCCAGGGGAACCTGTGGACACGGACAACGTGGCGCAGGATGAGGTCCACCGTCTCCTTGGTGGATGGCAGTTTGAGTAGTACCACAAGCTTGCACCCCTTGGAGAAGCAGTCTACGGCAACGAGGATGACCATGTTGCCTCTTGAGGGGGGCAAGCCCGTGACAAAGTCCAAGGAGATGTGCGTCCACGGGCGAATGGGAACGGGGAGGGGCTGAAGAAGACCAGGGAGCCTCCTGCGGGGGGGTCTTGTTGCATGCACAAACCTCGCAGGTGGCCACGAACTGCCAGACATCGACCTCCATACCCGAGGCTCTGCCGGAGGAGTTTATATGTGGCAGTGCGGCTGGGGTGTGCTGCAAACGATGATTCGTGCCCCTAGCGCAACACCGGAGGCAAGCGGAGGCAGAGACGACCATTACCGGGATCGGGCTCACGATGAAGGGCCTTAATGATGACAACGTCAATGGCCCAGGTAAGGGCTGCAACTACCCAGGGTGTCCCACTGTCTGGACAGAGCTTCAGGTTTGGAGTTTTTGGAGCCTGGCCGAAAGCCGGGCCTGAGGTTTTGGGTGAGAGGGGCGGCAATAGCACCTAAGTTCCTCACAAAGCATGATGAACCGTTGGAAGACGGCCGGCATGTTCATAAGTCCAAAGGGCATCACCCGATATTCGTAATGCCCGGTGGGTGTCAAAAAGGCCTTCTTCCACTCGTCCTCCTGCCGTATGCGGACGAGGTTGTATGTGCTGTGGAGGTCCAGCTTGGTAAAGAGACTGGCCCCCTGAAGCGCCTCGAACGCTGTTGTCATGAGGGCCAGGGGGTAACGGTCTTTGACGGTCACCGTGTTGAGGCACCGTAATCAACGCACTGGCGCAGGGAGCTATGCTTTTTCGAGACAAACAAGAATCATGCCCAGCGATGAAGATGGTCTGATGAAGCCCTTCTTGAGAGCCTCCACGACGTAGGCCCGCATAGCCTCTTGCTCTGTGCAATTCAGGGAAAAGAGTCTACCCCAGGGAGGAGTCGCACCAGGCAGGAAGTTAATAGCGCAGTCATATTCCCTGTGTGGTGGGAGGGTTTGGGCCCGCATTTGCTGAATACCGCCCCTAGGTCCCTGCAAGGCTCCGGGACAGCGGATATATCAGGAGTCCCTGGCTGAGCAGGGACCCGGGGATCGGGAGTAGACCGGGAGATCAAGCAGGACTCCCGGCACCGGGGGGCCACGCAAAAAATGGACTGGGTCTGCCAGTCGATCCGTGGGCTGTGGGCTTGCCACCACGGGTAACCCAGGACCAGCTGGAGATTAGTCATGCGAGTGACAAACAGGGACAGCCTCTCTCGGAATGAGAGCCCATCTCCAAAGTGACCAATTTCAAATCTACCGTTTCTGTCCAAAATCTTAGAAAAAGCCGTCTATCAGCAGCTCTGCAGTTACCTCCAAAGGAATGAAATTTATGAAACATTTCAGTCTAGCTTCAGGCCCCATCATAGTACTGAAACAGC
>JAJAGP010001154.1:53716-88956 GCA_025084515.1 Ancistrus triradiatus
TTTAGATCAGGATGCATGGCTTGAGTCACCGGGGCCAGAGTCTGGAGTCATGTCCGGCCTGCCTGCCTTGTCTGTTAGCCGGGAGTGTCGAGTGGGCGGTCTGGCTGAACTGGGCTTCGGTCCTCGTGATCTTGACTTGTGCATCCTTGCCTTAGAATAAGGGCAAAGCTGGGGGTTCATAGCCAAAGAGTCTTATGGTGATCAGAGACGTTGGGTTGCTGTCTTCTGCCTCCCGTGGGGTTGCCGATGTCTCATGTGATCCCTCTTGGCTGTGTTTGATACCAGTTCTCCTCTTTCTAGCTATGCTGCTATAGCTAATGCTGCCGGGGTCTCATGCTACACAAGGCATCAGTGATTGTTAATAGACACTGTGATCTTAATTAATAACTAATTACATTTTCTGTTTTCTCTCCGAGCTGTGTCAATTCCAGCCCCACACATGATGTTCATCCGCTGCAGCTTCACTCAAGCTGCTTCCGTCATCAACTCGAACCCCATCATAGATGGGCCACTTAATGCCGATGTGCATATTTCACATTTTATTCGAACTATGACTCCATGACTTTTGTTTCGTTCTTAGATTTACCATCTACGCCACCCAAGGAGGTTGGGTCCCTTTTTGAGTCTTGGTCCTCCCAAGGTTTCTTTCTATAACACTTAGGGAGTTTTTCCTTGCCACTGTCGCCCCTAGACTTGCTCAATTTGGGATTGGATGTAGTTATTAGGAGATAATCTAAACTTGTAAAGTTTCTTTGAGACAATGCTCTATTGTAAAAAGCGCTATATAAATAAATATGACTTGACTTGACTTGATGGGGAGGATCTGGTGGGTCACAGGACCCCCCCCCCCAGGACTCGCCCATCAGAGGCTCTGAGTGACTGGGCTCTGGGAAGTTTCTTGAAGCGATAGCCAAGGCCTCGCGCAAGGGCAGTGTTGATGAATCAATACAGGTAAGAAGGCGGGCCCGAATGCCCCCCTTGACGAAGGTGACAGGGAGGGTAAAAGTGAAAGGGGGAGGGGTGGTTGGGCCTAGGACCGGCCTCCCCGACCGGACCTAGCCTGTACGTTTCGAGACTTCTTAGGAGAGGAAAAGTCAACCCTGCTGGGGGGCCCCAGCCAGCTCTCCCAAGCTCCACAGGTTCAGTAGCGTCAAGGCTGCCGGTGGAACGGCTGAGGGAACCACGACCAGACCACGTCCCATAGGAACGGCCGCGAGTGACCATTCGCTCGCGGACCCTTTGCCGCAAGCGAGTATCGATGTTGGTGACGAGACTATAAAGGTCATTGAGGGTGGCGTGTGGGTCACGGGTGGCCAGCCCATCCTTCAGGGGCTGCCTCATTCCAGTCACTCTCTGCGGCTAGGGTCTGGAACTCAATAGTATATTCAGCCACCGATCTGGAGCCGCGTGAAAACACGGGAAAATAGAGGCAGGACCCAAAAACGGGCACCGGGGGGAAACAAAAGGATACACACGCTATGTGTGTGCTTGCTGGAGAATATCAGCACCGGGATTCAATCCCAGGGTCACGGCTCTCGGGGCCGAGGACTCTACCACTGCACCACGGAGCCTGTGGCCAACAAATGAGCAGAGAATGGCTTAAGAGTAAGGGCAAACCAAGGAGTCGCGTCCTGGCGAACTCAGACAAAAGGAATAATTAATAATAGCGCTGGGAAGAGCGTAGGAACAAAGGATGGGACAATAGCCCATTTAGAAAAATACCTACGCTTAATAAGCATGCTTAGAGGAGCAGTAGAGAGAATAGCAGCTGTGTGTGTGTGTGTGTGTGTGTGTGTGTGTGTGTGTGTGGCTGGCAGTGCATGTGCAGAGAGCAGCTGAAGCCAAGCAGGGACCGAGCGAGGGGTGCATGCGCAGAGTGCGGCATGCTCATCCAAGACAGAGGGAGAGAGAGATGGAGCTTGTCTCTTTCAGAGCTAAATAAGGATTAATAGGATACCGCAGTGGTGGGTACCCCACGGAGAATATACGCTGCGGACGGCGTGATAGGGAAGCGACCGCTAGCTTGGGAGGATACCGGGAGACGAGGGAGCGCAGAGAGGAAGGTAAGCGGCGGTTCCGAGCTTTCCCTTTCCTAGCGGCTAATTCCCTGGCGGTTACCTCAAGCCTTTTGGCTCTACAGGGGCCCTCCTCCTTTGCGAGACGGGTCCACCTCTGTCCTTAACCAGCGATAAAGAGACGCTAAGCAGTGTATGTGTGTCGTGGTCACGGTATTCTAAAAAATAACGCTCGAAAAGGCGCTCGAACGCGGCGTCTAGCGGGCCCACAGCAACCTCTAGCGTCAGAAATGCGCCCTCTGATAAAAACCAGTCATAAATATCTTTGTTTTTCAAAAACTCTGCATGAATCCATCATTAGTTTGTCCAGAAAAAAACTGGCATGCTAAAAATTGGCATGCTACTCTATGTCTCCTAAATAAGGCACGAAACAAGCCATTAACTTCTTAACTATAAATCGCATTAACCTTTATCAATCTGCTACAAATATTTAAGGATTATTTAACCAGTTTTTGTAGGTGTCCTTTGTGATAAACCTCCTAACAACTGCCACCTATGAGTAACCTGTTTCTGTAAATGTAAGTATCAAGAGAAAGATGAGTAAAAAGGTAAAAGTAAAAATATTTTGGTGAATATGCTTAATCTCACACTGAAAATCCATCAAGAATTAATTAATTTAATTAAACCACATGTGCTGCTGCATTTATCTGCATTAATACTCCATACATCCTCCCTCTGCCCTGCCAATAAAACAGCACTTAATTTTCTTCTATACCATATTAGAAGGTTGCAGAAAACAGAGCAGGGCATGTGAGACCATTCTTCGGTACAGAATCTCTTCAGATCATCTCGGTTCCTAGGCCCTCTTATGCACTCTCCTCTTTGGCTGATCCTACAGGTCATCTATTGGGTTTAGATCAGGGGACAGAGATGGCCATGAAAGTTTGATCTGTTCTGTTCTGATTTGTTGATCTGGACATATGTTTTGGATCATTTTCCTGCTGGAAGATCCAAGGATGAGCAATTTTTAGTTTCTTGGAATTTATGGAACAAATATGCTAACTGTTATTATGCAGTCATAAGCATCAAAGTGTACATTTTGTATCAGCTCCGAACACATTACAAAACCAGTGCATAGGATCATAATCATATACAGATAAGTGTATGAAATGGCAGAGTATTGTGAGGTTAAAAAATATGTGATCATATAGTCATCAGAGTGGCTGACTCTGACACATTTGGGAAACTGTAACTTGAGCCTACTTAAGGCCACACACCATGTGGTGTTAATTAAAACACAAAATGCTGGAATGAGAGCACAATGTGATGTCAATGAATTTGAGCACAAAACTAAGTAATTCAAACAGTTAAAAAAAGCACACCAGTAGGAAAGTCAAACACACTGCAAAATGCAGTGAACTTGCAGGTATACCGGCTTGTGTTCGCAGTAGTTAGCCATTAGCTAATAACTAGAGTTGCGTCTTTGTCGCAGTAGTGTGTGTTTTTATAACTTTTTTACAGTCTTTTCCCACTTTCCTTCTGAGACTTAGTTTTTTAGTGACGTTTTGTGTTGACTTAACTTGTATTAACGCTTTAATCGAGCATTGCATTGGACCATCGGCTGCAGCTGAATATATCTTCACTCGGCCTCCACAAACACCACCCGAAGCTAAGTACCTTTAATTCATTAATTGTATTAACATGGCTTTCTGCTGTGCTTTTCCCTGTGCCGAGTTGGCATGTTTAGCTATTCTTCCTCTGTCATTAGTTTAAATTTTACTTGTGATAGGTGTAGGCTTGTAGCCAGTCTGACGGAGAAGATTGTAGTTTTAGAGGCGTGCATCCAGACATTAGAGAAGGCTAGCTCAGCTCCTAGCTAAGCAGATCTGGATGCCAAAGGTGAAGTTAGAGCCCCCATCTCGGCAGAGCCCTCGCAGCAGGACAAGTGGGTGACGGTTCAGCGATGTAGTCATAAGGCTAGTCCACAAGAGCACCACTCTTTACCTGTTCACGAGTCCAACAGGTTTGCCCTCCTCAGTGATGCACCCACTGAGCAGCCTGTTGAAAGAGCTCTGGTCATAGGTGACTCTATTTTACGACACGTGAAAGTAGCTACCCCTTTAGGGACACCAGCAGCTAGAGTTACATGTATCCACGGAGCTAGAGTGCCGGACATTGTAACGATTCTTAGTGAACTCGAGAGCCGTAGATTCTCTACGATAGTTATTCGTGTAGGGGCTAATGATATACGCCTTCGTCAGTCAGAGGTTACTAAGGCTAATTTTGTAGAGGTGGTTAGAGTGGTGAAGGCGATGTCCGATGCAGTAGTGTGCTCTGGCCCCATCCCAATGCGGCGAGGTGACCAAGCCTACAGCAGGTTATGGTCGCTGAACTGCTGGCTGTCCAAGTGGTGCTCTGAAAACAACGTGGGCTTTATAGACAACTGGACAGCCTTTGAGGGTAAGCCTGGCCTTTTAGGATGGGACGGTGTCCATCCCACTCGGAAGGGTGCCGCTCTCATCTCCTGCAACATTGCCCATAGTCTTATGGCCCGATTGGTTAGGGGCTGACTATCCAGAGCAGGGGTCAGGCAGCAGACAAACCGGCTTAACCAACTGTCTGCTGGTAGCCATATACCGTCACCCAGAACCCACATTATTGAAACTGTGTCTGTTACCCGCATCTGCCCTAAACGTAAACGCTCTCAAAAGGTCTGTTTTAATAACCTCATTAGTATAAAGAGATAGCTTCCCAGATAGCACAAATAGCTCCCAAAGAAATAACAACATTAGACTAAAGCTAGGATTACTTAACGTTAGATCACTTACAAACAAAGCAGTGATTTTAAATGAAATAATCACTGATAAACGTTTACATGCTCTCTGTCTCACTGAGACTTGGATTAGACCTGATGAATATTTAGCCTTAAATGAAGCCTCACCTCCTGGATGCAGTCATGCTAATCGCCCTCGTCCTAATGGTCGGGGGAGGCATAGCCACAATTTTTGACAAAGAGCTAGGTGTTACAACTAAATCCCATTACAGGGCTAATGAAATACTGATTCTTAATGTGACTGATCCATCATTATGGAAGTCAAAACCACATTTTTTTTCAGCTTATCACTATTTACCGTCCTCCTGGTCCCTATTCAGAATCTTTTTAGGAATTTGCTAAATTTCTTTCTTGCTTAATACTGTCAACAGATAAGGCTTTAATTGTAAGTGAGTTCAATATTCACTTTGACAATGAACAGGATCCACTTAGAATTGCTTTCGAATCCATCTTAGAATCCATGGGTATCACTCAGAATGTGATGGGACCAACCCACCGCTGTAATCATACTTTAGATCTAATATTAACATTTGGTATCAATATAGATAACCTTGATGTTTTCCTGCAAAGTGATTCGATTTCAGATCACTATCTTTTAGTATTTGATCAATCTCGACAAAAGCATAACAATCCTTCTGCCCGTTATCACACCCAGCGCAATATCAATCTGCTACTCCAGCTACCTGCGCGCGCTATTAAAAACAACCACAGACTTAAAACGTTAAGTACACCCCCCACCTGGAGATACCACAGTACATCTGAGTGTGTAAATGAGCAATTAGAAAGGCCCCCACGCTACCCCCCACCCCCCACCGACGCACCCCCTCCCCAACCCCCTGGGACAGACTGCCCACCTAGACTCCCAAGCCCAAGCGAGCCTCATCAAACGGTATAGGGAAAAAGGCTAGCACCATGGTATAATGACACACCCGTAACTTAAAGCAAAAGAACACCCCCCGGCATTTAGAGGCAACCCCCCGTGGAGAATACCCGGTAATTGGGAGGTCCCCGCAAATTGCACCACGACACCGCGAGATGGAGGGAAAGCATGGCAGAGTATAAGCCTGCCTCACTCAGCTAAAGCGCATACTTCTCTCAATTCATAGCGGAAAAATAAGGACTATCCCAAAGATTTCTCTTTAATTCCTGACCAACCACGTCAGTCCAATTAACAAAAAACCCCCCCACCGAAAAGGGACCTCTCCATCTGTGTTAATTTTTAAACCGTAATGAATTTCATGGACTTCTTAATGATAAGATAGAAAACATTAGGGCATTAAAACTCACTGCTCATCACATCACCAAACTGTTCAGCAACCTTCCCAGATGCAGCATAGTGAAGACATCTGTTCAATTAGCCGTAAATCAGATTAGAAATTCTTTTACCCCACAAATCCTACTACTGACTATCGCACTGATCAGCTCGTCTAAGTCATCAACAGTGTTGTTAGATCCCACTTCCTACCCGCTCTATCAAACAAAGTTATGACCTAGTTTTAGAGTAGTGTAGTTATTTAATTCATCCCTTTACCTTAGGTTATGTGCCCCCAAATCCGTAAGTCTGCGTATCACCCACTGATTAAAAAAGGCCAATTTGACCCTGTGTGCTATTAATCTAGACCCATTTCACACTTACCGTTTCTGTCCATAACTCTTTAGCAAAGCGTCTATCAGCGCTCTTAGTCACCTCCCCAGGCCTGACCCTTTCTGCACACCTTTCCGGTCGGTTCAGGCCCCTCCTCGTCCTGCACCAACCGCATCCCACTCGCCGCGTACCCTCTCACCCGCACCCCCTTTTTCCTGTCTCAGATACGGGCCCCCACTGTTGTATTCCAGATCTCGTTCGTGCCTTCCCGCGTTGTCGCTTTAATGTCTGCCTCTTTTTGATGCCCTCCCGTCTGTTCCCACTATCTTCCTCCGATCTGCCCACCTCTCGTCTTTATCCTACCCGTCCTACTGTCCCTCCTGTCGGTCTTCAGGGGCTCGCCTTTCTTGGTTTCCCCTTTTCCCCTTACTGCCCGGCCCCGGTTTGTTCCTCTCCCTCCTCTACGTCTGTTATACGCATCCCGTCCCAGAGACCAATGCGTCTGGCGTGCCTCCGGGGTTCCTTCAGACTGGCAGCCTACACCACTCTATTTAGAGTTAGTCCCGCCTTCTCAGTCCCTCGATAGCCCTCTTTCTTTACGGTTTCCACCACACTAGTCAGCTTCCCCCCTCTTGTCGCTCAATCCCCTTGCTTCTCGGTCCGTTCTCTCCCCTTGCCTTCCTTTCTCTGCTCTCAGCTGCCCCCCGCGTTCCTCTCTCGCGACCCCCCCCAGACTCTCAGAGATTCTCTACTCGATCCGTCCACACCACCATCCATCCGACTACATTCTTTTACTTCCCACTATCTCAGCCGGCCTGTGTGCCGCCCTCCCCGCTTGGCCTGTTCTTTCTTTTCTCTCAAGAACTCGCGATGTTCCCTCGCTCCCTGGGTGCTCAGTTCGCGTCGACACCCCCAACCCGGCTTTTTTCCGCCACCCCATTCTCCAACACCACAGTCCAGAATAGAGTTTTACAATCCAACTAATCTACTTCGTTCGCAGGCGTGCAGGCCACACGACCGTAGCTTGCTACACTAGAATTAAAAAAGTTAACAGAAGGGAAAGGCTTTCTCATACATGGCCCCCCAACTATGGAATAAACTTCCCACTTTCGTTCGAGATTCAGACACCCTCCAAAGTTTTAAGTCTAGGCTAAAGACATACCTATTTACACAGGCTTTTGACTAGATTTAGACCAGGATGCAGGGCTTTGGTCACTGAGTCTGGAGTCATGTCTGGCCTGCCTGCCTTGTCCATTAACCCGGAGTGTCGAGTGGGCGGTCTGGCTGAACTGGGCTTCGGTCCTCGTGATCTTGACTCATGCATCCTTGCCTTAGAATAAGGGCAGAGCTGGGGGTTCATAGTCAAAGAGTGTTATGGTGATCAGAGACGTTGGGTTGCTGTCTTCTGCCTCTCGTGGGGTTGCCAATGTCTCATGTGATCCCTCTTGGCTGTGTTTCCTACCAGTTCTCCTCTTTCTAGCTTTCTAGCTATGCTGCCATAGCTAATGCTGCCGGGGTCTCATGCTACACTTGGTATCAGTGATTGACATGGCATCTGTGATTGTTAATAGACACTGTGCTCTTAATCAATAACTAATTACATTTTCTGTTTTCTCTCCGAGCTGTGTTCTGGCAGTTCCGGCCTCACACATGATGTTCATCTGCTGGAGTTCCACTCAAGCTGCTTCCGTCATCAGCTCCAGCCCCATCATACCCGGGCCACTTAATGTCGATGTGCATAATTCACATTCTATTCGAACTTTGACTACATGACTTTAGTTTCGCTCTTAGATTTATCATCTATGCCGCCCAAGGAGGTTGGGTCTCTTTTTGAGTCTTGGTCCTACCAAGGTTTCTTCCTAGAACTAGGGAGTTTTTCCTTGCCACTGTTGCCCTAGGCTTGCTCAGTTTGGGATTGGACGTAGTTATTAGGAGATAATCTAAACTTGTAAAGTTGCTTTGAGACAATGCTCCATTCTAAAAAGCGCTATATAAAACAGGATGGACTTGACTTGACTTGACTTGCAGTGAATGCGACCAGGAGAAGTGCCTGCAATTTTGGGGGGGATAGTTTTGGACAAGGACTATGCAAAAGGATGAAGATGAATGGAAAGTGGAATGTGTAAAGTTTTGTCCTTGTGTTGTTGAAAATGGAAATGATCAAAATTAATTCCAAAAAAGAATCTGTATAGGAACCTGAATAAGATTAAATTAAGTAGTGGAATCTTGAAGATTCATACTCTTCCTCTGGATAAAAACAGGGGGCAAAAAAGTATTTAGTCAGCCACTGATTGTGCAAAGTTCTCCTACTTAGGAAAGATTGAGAGAGGTCTGTAATTTTTCATCATAGGTACATTCAACTCTGAAGACAAAACTGAGAAAATAACAGGGAAAATCCACACTGTAGGATTTTAAAGAAATTAATTGTACATCATGTGGAAAATAAAGTATTTGAGTCACCCACAAACAAGCAGGATTTCTGGCTCTCCACAGACTGTAAATTCTTCGTTAAGAATTCTTTCTGTCCTCCACTCATACCTGTATTAATGGCCCACCGGTTTTGCCCTCGTTATCTGTATTAAAAGACACTGTCCACAGCCTCCAACAGTGAGACTCCAAACTCAACATGGCCAAGACCAAAGAGCTGTCAAAGGGACACAGGAAGAACATTGTAGACCTGCACAAGGCGGGAAGAGGGAATTCACAATTAGGCAAGAAGATGGTTGTGAATAAATTCAGCTGTGGGAGCAATTGTAAGAAATGGAAGAATGAAAGGACTACAAGGCCAAGTCATAATCTCCCTCGATCTGAGGACTCTCCGGAAGATCTCATTCCTGGGGTAAAAATGATCATGAGAACGGTGAGCAAAAATTCCAGAACTACACGGAGGAACCTGATGAATAACCTGCAGAGAAGCTGGGACCAAGTAACAAATGCTACCATCAGTAACACACTACGGCCACGAGGGATCGGATCAGGCAGTGCCAGGCGGCCCCCCTGCGTCAGTCAGTACATGTAAAGGCCTGTCTGAAAGTTTTGCCATGTGATCCAGGCATATGGTGATCCAGAGAGGATGGGGAGATATATGTGGTCAGATGAAACTAAAATAGAACTTTTGCTAAAAACTCAACTCATTCACGTTTGGAGGAAGAAGAATGGAAAGATAGAATCCCAAGAAACATTCAACCTACTGTGAGCATGGAGGTGGAAACTTTGCTTTGAGGCTGTTTTTCTGCCAAAGGGGACAGGATGAGTGATCTGTATTAAGGAAGAATGAACAGGGCCATGTATCATTGAGATTTTAAGCCAATACCTCCTTTCCATCAGTGAGAGCATTGAAGATGGAACAGGCTGGGTCTTAGAGCATGACCAATGATCCCAACCACCACTCGGGCACGAAGGAGTGGCTCAGAAAAAGCATTCAAGGCCCATGGAGTGGCCTAACCAGTCTCCAGGACCTCAACCCATAGAAAATTATGTGGAGGGACTTGGCGAAAGTCCGTGTTTGCCCAGAGACAGCCCAAAAATTCACTGCTCGAGGAGAATCTGCATGGAGAAAGAAATGAGGCCCAAAAATTACCAGCTAACAGTGTGTGCAAACAATGGTGAAGACTTAGGAGGAGGAGGAAACATTAGACCTAGGTCATTGCAACAAAGGTTATGTTACAAAGTATTGAGTTGAACTTTATTTTATTGACAATACTTCTTTTCACCATAAATTTACAATTAAATTCTTTAAAATCCGACAGTTTTGGTGATTTCCTGGATTTTTTTTCTCAGTTTGTCTCTCATAGTTGAAGTGTACCTATGATGAAAATTACAGACCTCTCTCATCTTTCTAAGTCGGAGAACTTGCACAATCAGTGGCTGACTAAATACTTTTTTGCCCCACTGTAGCATCTAAACTCAGTTGGCCAAGCATTTTTCTCCATTCTTGATGCTTCAAGTGGATTTTGTCAAATACCAATCAATGGCAACTATTGAAAATTAACCACATTCATTATGCCAGTGGGTCATTTTTGCTTCAAAAGGATTCTTTCTGGAATAACAAGTCATATTTATTTCTATAGTGCTTTTTACAATGGAGCATTGTCTCAAAGTAGCTTTACAATTTTCCAACCTCCTTGGGCAACCTACATGTTATATGCAAGAATTAAACTCTAAATTCTAAATAATTAAACTAAGTACAAAGTTGTCTTATTAATAAGTTTGTAGTCATAGTTTAAATAAACAGAAACTAAATATTAACAGTGAGAACATATTTCAAATATAATAATTAAAATTAAATATAATAATAGGAACATAAGATAATGTAATATTATGAAGAGTATAATAAAATACAGAATAAAAAATCATAGCATATAAGTCAATATTTAAAAAATAAAATAGCGTCAGCTCCAAAAATCTTCCAGTGAAAGATGAGTGTTCTTTTGAGGAATCATGCCATTTGTATTCAGTGTGGAGAAAACATCACAGAGCTACACTCTGGACAATAAAGGGATCTGGATTAAAACTGAACAAAGCTCAGTTTCAGTATGGGAAATCTGAGTTCTTTGGACATATCATCATAAGGGATGGTATCTGGCCAATAGCACAGTAAAACCAAGGCCATACTCCCCTGTTCTAAATATGTGACTGAACTTGTAAAGGTGTTGGATATGATGGTTTACCTAAGAACATTCCTTCCCAACTTGTCTGCTGTTGTGCTGCCCATTACCGAGCTATTTAAAAATGAATCCAGATGGCCATGGTAGAGGCACAGAGAAGTATTTGAGCAGGCTAAGATCATAATAGCCAAAGCACCTGTTCTGTTCTTTTCAGACATAAACAAGGGAACAGTGGTTAGTGCTAATTTTAGCAGTTATGGTCTCAGAGTTGCCTTGTTACAGGAGCAGCATGATGTTGAGTCATGTCAAGTTATACTCACATACACTTAATGCAGAACAGTGATATTCATAAGCTGAGAAAAAGTCCCAGGTAGATGTGTGAAGTTATGAGCAGTTGACTCAGTACTTACAGGGCATGGAACAGTCCTGCCTCCAAACACTAAACAAGCCATTTGTTGCCCTAATAAATGTATATGCTTTTGGTAGAGCCCTACCACGATATAAAAGGTTACTAATGCACCTAATGAGATTTAATGACAGAGCTACATGTGCCAGGAAAGCAGCTCATTTTAGCAAATATTCTATTGAGAAATCTCCTTGATGTCTGGCATGTACATGTACAAGCTGTGATGTTTATGAAGCCTGTGATTGAGAACAGACTGGATAATATCAGATGATGCAAAAAAACACAGTAGGTTTCCAGCTATATACACGTGAGTTGCTGGCAGATTTTGCTTTCCATTTCACCACTGCTGAATTTGAGAATTTTGCACAGTGATATGGTTTCAGTTACCTAACAATAAGCCCAACTCAGAGTATCCTCAGAGTAATGGTGCCAGTGAAAGGGGCATAGCTATAACAAATAAAATTCTGAGGCAGGCTGACCCACAATTGGCACTTATGAGTTCCTGGGCCACAGTGATGAGTTCCACTGGATTGAACAACTATTTGAACTCATATGCTTCCACAGCACTTCACATTCCTCCATGGTCCAATGAGGGTGTCCATCCACACTGACTACTCTCAAAACTTTACTTTAAGGTACATAAAATAGCATTAATTAATGCAGTATTTAATGAGTGTGTAAACATTAATTCATACACATAATACATCATGATTATGTATTAAGTGAGTTGTGTCATACATGCCTTCATGCAGGAAGCAATATATGAATTCATGTAGTAATTAAGGTAGAGAATGAATGTTAAGCATTAATAAAGCATTCCTTCTTCATGAGTTCACGATGCTTGTGCACCTTGAAGTAAAGTGTTACCCAGTCGTTAGAAAAAAGGATTGGCAGAAGACCTAAAAATTTTCCTATAAAAGGGAACATTCAGTGGGCATTCTTCCAGCTTTGCAACCTGAATAGTAACTCAGTATAAAACTGTATAATGAAAAAGGGTGGACACATCTGCAAAAGTTACCACAAAGGCATGGCATTCACTGTACAAAATGAGAAAGGTGTAATTGTTCACAGGGATTGAAGACTTATAGAGAGTGTACCCCAGCCCCCTGAAGAAGAGATTGCAACCATCGAGCAGGTAGCATTACAGAGTCCTTGGACATCACCAACCAACAAGTAACTTCAAGAGGATCCATTGCATACAAAGCTATGTCCTCAGAGCAGCCAGGCAAGCATGTGACACCCCTCAAGTCAACTTTGACAGGAAGATAGGTTAAGCCCAATGTTTGGTTGAGCGATAATGTCCAGGAGAGCTATTTAAATGTGTTTTCTTGTATTTAAGAAAAGGATGTAAATGATTTATTAGAAGCAACTTTGTTTTGTATTCTGATATGTTATTTTTTATGGAAATGATGGTGTGCAATGTGCAAAATTGAGTTTTCTCAGTAATCATTTGGTCTATTTAACATCACTATCAGCATCAATGGCCATTTTAGTGAGGGACACAAGGTTACAACTAAATTAAGCATATATACATACTCAGATTGGTACGATTTAGCATAATCAATTAATCTTATGCATGTCTTTGGAAGGAAACCAGAGCACTCTCATGCACAGATGAGGAAGGAAACCAGAGTAAACTCATGCACAGATGAGGACGACATGCAAACTCCATACAGAAAGGACCCAGGCCATTCCACCTGGGATTGAACCCAGGACTTCCTTGCTGTGAGATTATGATGCTACCCACCAAGCTACCACCCAGTTGTTTACAGTATGTACTCATAAAGAGTTTATTCCTTAAACAAACACATCCACTGAGTATAAAATTTTCTGTGTCCAACTTGAAAATCAAGATACATCCATCAGCGCAATGCACAGGTGGTGCATGACCAACAGATAGAGGGAGAGAAAGAAAAAGAGAAAGTGAGAGAGATGGAAAAGACTACCTTCTATTGTTTCTTTACATATACAGGCTGCAGGTGATTTGGTATTTATTCAGCCAGTGTGTGTAGGTGTGTGCTGTTCTTCATTAAAAAACACTGAAACACTGTATGAAACAAATACACACATACTGCACACACATTCTCATGCATTAACAGTTGTTCACACTTGAAAGTTTGCATGTGCAAACGTGTGTAAGAATGTTCATTGTGCCTTGAAGTGGAATCAATGTAACATCAAGGTGGAGATTTACTGTACCTGAATGCTGATTAGTACAGTGGTGCTTGAAAGTTTGTGAACCCTTTAGAATTTTCTATATTTCTGCATAAATATGACCTAATTACGTAATATCGCTAAACTTAGAAATATCCTCTCTTTTAATGATGCAGAAAAACTTGTTCATGCGTTTATAACCTCAAGGTTGGATTACTGTAACGCCTTACTTACTGGATGCTCTAGTAAATCTATAAATAAACTTCAGTTAGTTCAGAATGCAGCTGCCCGAGTGCTAATTCGAGCTAGAAAATTTGATCATATCACTCCTGTTCTATCATCACTGGTTACGAGTCAAATTCCGCATTGATTACAAAATACTTCTTATAACTTTTAAAGCTCTACATGGCCTGGCCCCACATTATCTGAGTGAACTCTTAGAGTTTTACAATCCAACTCATCTACTTCGTTCGCAGGGTACAGGACTTCTTTAAATTCCTAGAATTAAAATAGTCACAGCCATGGCATCAGTGATTGTTAATAGACACTGTGCTCTTAATCAATAACTAATTACATTTTCTGTTTTCTTTCCGAGCTGTGTTCCGGTGCCAGTTCCAGCCCCACACATGATGTTCATCCGCTGCAGCTCCACTCAAGCTGCTTCCGTCATCAGCTCCAGCCCCAATCATAACCGGGCCACTTAATGCCGATGTGCATACTTCACATTTTATTCGAACTTTGACTCCATGACTTTAGTTTCGCTCTTAGATTTATCATCTACGCCGCCCAAGGAGATTGGGTCCCTTTTTGAGTCTTGGTCCTCCCAAGGTTTCTTCCTATAACACTCAGGGAGTTTTTCCTTGCCACTGTCGCCCTAGGCTTGCTCAATTTGGGATTGGATGTAGTCATTAGGAGATAATCTAAACTTGTAAAGTTGCTTTGAGACAATGCTCCATTGTAAAAAGTGCTATATAAATAGATCTGACTTGACTTGACTTTGACTAAAACATCATCAGATTTTCACACAAGTCCTAAAAGTAGATAAAGAGAACCCACTTAAACAAATGACACAAAAATATTTTACTTGGTCATTTATTTATTCAGGAAAATTATACAATATTATATATTAGTGAGTGGCAAAAGAATGTGAACCTATAGGATTAGCAGTTAATTTGAAAGTGGAAGGTGTTTTCAATCAATGGGATGACAATCAGGTGTGAGTGGGCACACTGTTTTATTTAAAGAACAGGGATCTATCAAAGTCTGCTCTTCACAGCAAATGTTGGTGGAAGTGAATCATGGCATAATCAAAGGAGCTTTCTGAGGAGCTCAGAAAAAGGGGTTTTGATGCTCATCAGGCTGGAAAATGTTACAAAACCATCTCTAAAGAGTTTTGACTCCACCAATCCACAGTCACACAGATTGTGTACAAATGGAGGAAATTCAAGACCAACACAGATCACCCCAAGATCAAGGTGTGTAATAGTTGGCAATGTCACAAAGGACCCCAGGGTAACTTCTAAGCAACTGAAGTCCTCTCACATTGGCTGATGTTAATGCTCATGAGTCCACCATCAGAAGAACACTGAACAACAATGGTGTGCATAGCAGGGTTGCAAGAAGAGAGCCACTGCTCTCCAAAAAGAACATTGCTACTCGTCTGCAGTTTGCTGAAGATCACGTCTACAAGCCAGAAGGCTGTTGGAAGAATGTGTTGTGGATGGATGGGACCAAACTTTTTGGTTTAAAAGAAAAGTGTTATGTTTGGAGAAAGGAAAACACTGCATTCCAGCATAAGAACTTTATCCCATCTGTGAAACATGGTAGTGCTAGTATCATGTTTTGGGCCTGTTTTGCTGCATCTGAGCCACGACGGCTTGCCATCATTGATGGAACAATGAATTCTGAATTATATCAGGAAATTCTAAAGGACAATATCAGGACATCTGTCCATTAACTTAATCTCAAGAGAAGGTGGGTCACGCAACACTAAGCACACAAGTTGTTTTTCCAAAGAATGGTTAAATAAGAATGAAGTTAATGTTTTGGAATGGCCAAGTCAAAGTCCTGACCATAATCCAATCGAAATGTTGTGGAAGGACCTGAAGCAAGCAGTTAATGGGAGGAAACACATCAACATCCCAGAGCTGAAGCTGTTCTGTATGAAGGAATGGGCTAAAATTCCTCCAAGCCGGTGTGCAGGACTGATCAACAGTTACAAGAAACTTTTAGTTGCAGTTATTGCTGCACGGGGGGTCACACCAGATACTGAAGGCAAAGGTTCACATAGTTTGCCACTCACTAATATGTAATATTGGAGAATTTTCCTCAATAAGTAAATGACCAAGTACAATATTTTTGTCTCATTTGTTTAACTGGGTTCTCTTTATCTACTTTTAGTACTTGTGTGAAAAGCACTTTTAAGCACCACTGTATATGAAAACTTTGCTAGGACATCTTTGGATGCATTTTTTGGATGCCTTTAACAATGGTCAATCAATTGTTGTTGTTTTTTTTTTTGTCTTCAAATCAGAAACAAAATAATTGGTATTTCTCATTTTTATCTGTCTTTGTTTGCTGGTGGTAGCAGTAACAATATGTTGAAAATTTTCTCACATATCCTACTCTGAGTTGAATGCATGCTAGATCACTATCACTGGGTTCTATCACCATGCTAGAACCATTCATTCTATCGCAATTGTAGTTTGCTGCAATATAGGTCCTGTGGAAAAGGAATGCACAACTATATTGGAGCCATTAAATCAGTGATTACTACTAATTTTACAAAATTGTGAAAGTCAAATGATCAAAGGAAGCAGATTTCATATGCTTTTATCAACAAGCCATAGTACCTCTGGTTGCCCATTGTACAACTTCTAGGAGATCAAACTATTCATGGCCTGGATCTCAGCTTTAGTTGACAAGGAATTTCTTCAGTTTATGAAATTGATGGACAGATTGTACTTAGTCAGAAAGTCAACTCTAGAATACACATTCTTATTAGATCATTCAACCGATTTTACAAAATATGCCATATTGCTGGTGCAAGAGTGGCAACACAGAGAAAGGTTGAACTGTACTGCTGCAATGCGAAATGGTTGAAAAATCTCAAGTACTATGGCCATGAATCGGAATGATAACGTGAAAAGTGGAAGCAGTAAGTGAAACTGGCTTGTTTGAAATGCTTTATGTATTCATTGCAACTGCAAGAAAGAAACTTGAAATGCAAAACTAATTGTGGCAAAAATACTATAAATACATTGTTGGCCGTATGAATGCAAACACCTACTGAACCAATGCAAACACCAATCATATACTTGATTATTCCTGTTATTCCTAATTCTCCAGTTGCAACATTTGAGGCAGTCTTCATTGTAAGGGCATCTGCATTCATTGCTTGAGAGTCTGATGACCTAAAATGACCTAATTAGACATTCACTGTGACATACACAGGTCTTAATCATATACCTTACAGTATTTGAACTCCTAACAAGTTATGGTAAGCATCAGACTAAATTATCATTGCAGTGATGTGTACATTATTCTTTTAACTCTAGAGTAGAAATAATAAATAAATTGTTGCTGCACAACATTACTATTATAACAACAGCTTGGTTGAATAACAACATATTTAGTACCAAACCAATGCTCTCCTTATTTGGCTGATATATACATACCCTTCCTAAAGCATCATTTACTGTAACTGTTTCCATTGGCATCTTTCTAACTAATGAATGAAGGAACAAAATTAAGCTGTATTCATAAGAGTAAGACTGTTTGTGCCCTCTTTAGCATGAGGTATATTGATGGAAATGAAATAAATAAAAGGTTAATTAGAATATTATGTTTTCCATGGGTGTGTTGGTGTGTACAGTGACACACCTATAATGTGACTATAATGTATAATGCGAGTGCTTAAACAACAGCAGGGCTTCAAGTGTACTATGCCTGTTTTAGGAAGGAGAGAGCAACTATGGCATGCCATCAACAAGAAAGGGTCTTATCAGAAAAGCCATCACAATAGGCCATACTATTGATAACCAAATGACTAAAAGGCTTTGGGCTGAGCTTAAGGCTGTAGTTTCATACCAAAGTTGTTTACTTTCATGGAGGATAAGTGCACACTTCATTCATTGTCTGACGTTCACCTGTTTTGTTTGCATTACATTTATATGCCACAGATTCAAAGAGCTGTAAGGGAGCTCGGGAACCACTTGAATAACCATACACTTCTACTCTAAGAAAAATGCTTTTAGTCACATTGTAACACAGTTTTGAATATTGTATTTAATGCTGGTGAACCTGTAAGTGGAAGTGACAGTGCACCTCTGCCTGAACTCATCAGTAATGTTCCTGAGGTTCCTGTTAATAATTTCCTGCTAAATGACACCACCATGGAGGAAATTTGCTTGATTATTGATTCATTAGTCTACAAATACATTAATCTTGGAAGATATTTGTTCTTGATACTTGTACACGATCTTGAAGTCAGGCTATTTGTGTAAACGTTTTAGTAGTACTAGGGGAGTCCTGAGGACAGAAAGGTCTCAATTAAAAATTGAAACTAACAATGCAACAGTAAACACTCGTGTAAACCTATTAGCACATAAAGCAAACTTCAAATCCTGAAAGTGCTTCCATTTATTTTGCTAGAGAACATGCAAACCATGCTTTTCCTGGTGTGTCACAGAATTTCATCACTTCTAAGATAAGACAAAACTGAACAATTTAAATTCACTATTAATAATCTAGTAAATTCTAGGAGATTGCTGCAGAAATCATATCATACCCAGTTGCATTGGAGTGCAAGCTTAAGGCAAGCATCACATTGGTTTTTCAGTTTGCTTGTGAGTTTCACACCAAGAGGTGAATTACCCAAGAGTAGCCGCTGAGAGCATTTATATAGGGCAGTGGTGGAAGCACTTTTATGCCATCTTGTGGCAAGACCCAGTGTCTAATCAGACTGCATCTGTAATCACTTTCATAAATCTGAGTCATAACTGCATGCCGAGTTTTGCAGCAATTTGTATCTGGATGCGTTATTTTATTTTGCCAATGTTTGTTTGTCTGTTTATTTGGTTTATTTGATGTCACTATAAGCATCAGTGGCCATTTCAGCAACACATGCTATACACAAGTTTACATCAAGACCAGTCATATATATATACACACTCAAGTCAATGCAAGTTTAGCGGAATAAATTAACTGAACACACATGTCTTTGGACTGTGGGAGGAAACTGGAGTACCCGGAGTAAACACACACATAGACGGGGAGGACATACAGACTCCACACAGAAAGGACCCAGGCCACTCCACCCTGGGATTGAACCCAGGACCTCCTTGCAATGCTACCTACCGAGCCACCATATCGCCCATTTTCTCAATGAGTATACTTGTAGGATTAATGTCGAATTATCACTGCTAACAGTGTAACTAGAGTTTGCAATGGATTCAAACAGGGTCAATGTGAAATGTATGAAAAAATGTTATTTCATTGCTGTCTTCCATTTGAATAAAATTTTCAAGATATTTCACACATACAGTGGCACTTGACATCATGGAAACATCATGCTTTGGGGCTGTTTTTCTGCAGAGGGGACAGTACGACAAATCCGTTATTAAGGAAGAATGAACGGGGCCATGTATCGTGAAATTTTAAGCCAAAAACCTCCTTCCATCAGTGAGAGCATTGAAGATGGAACATGGCTGGGTCGTCCAGCATGACAATGATCCTAACACACAACGCTTTGGCAACGAAGGAGTGGCTCCATAAAAAGCATTTCAAGGTCCTGTCTGTAATTTTCATCATAGGTATACGTCAACTATGAGAGACAAAATGAGAAAAAAAAAATTAGGAAATCACATTGTAGGATTTTTAAAGAATTCAAATGTAAATCATCGTGGAAAATAAGTATTTGGTCACACACAAACAAGCAAGATTTCTGGCTCTCATAGATCTGTAACTTCTTCTTTAAGAAGCTCCTCTGTCCTTCACTCGTTACCTGTATTAATGGCACCTGTTTGACCTTGTTATCTGTATAATAGGAACCTGTCCACAGCATCAGACAGTCAGACTCCAACTCAACCATGGCCAAGACCAAAGAGCTGTCGAAAGACACCAGGAAGAAATTGTAGACCTGCACCAGGCTGGGAAGAGTGAATCTACAATAGGCAAGCAGGTTGGTGTGAATAAATCAACTGTGGGAGCAATTGTAAGAAAATGGAAGACATACAAGACCATTGATAATCTCCCTTGATCTGGGGCTCTACGCAGATCTCATTCCATGGGGTCAAAATGATCATGAGAACAGTGAGCAAAAAATCCAGAACTGCACGGAAGGACCTGATGAATGACCTGCAGAGAGCTGGGACCAACGTAACAAGGCTACCATCAGTAACACATTATGCCAAGAGAGACTCAAATCCAGCAGTGCCAGGCATGCCCCCCTGCTTAAGTCAGTACATGTCCAGGCCTGTCTGAAGTTTGCCAGAGAGCATATGGATGATCCCAGAAGAGAATTGGGAGAATATCATGTGGTCAGATGAAACCAAAATAGAACTTTTTGGTAAAAACTCAACTGGAGGAAAAAGGATGCTGAGTCGCATCCCAAGAACACCATAACTACTGTGAAGCATGGGGGTGGAAACATCATGCTTTGGGGCTGTTTTTCTGCAGAGGGGACAGTACGACAAATCCGTATTAAGGGAAGAATGAACGGGGCCATGTATCGTGAAATTTTAAGCCAAAACCTCCTTCCATCAGTGAGAGCATTGAAGATGGAACATGGCTGGGTCGTCCAGCATGACAATGATCCTAAACACAACGCTTTGGCAACGAAGGAGTGGCTCCATAAAAAGCATTTCAAGGTCCTGTCTGTAATTTTTTTCATCATAGGTATACGTCAACTATGAGAGACAAAATGAGAAAAAAAAAAAATAGGAAATCACATTGTAGGATTTTTAAAGAATTCAAATGTAAATCATCGTGGAAAATAAGTATTTGGTCACACACAAACAAGCAAGATTTCTGGCTCTCATAGATCTGTAACTTCTTCTTTAAGAAGCTCCTCTGTCCTTCACTCGTTACCTGTATTAATGGCACCTGTTTGACCTTGTTATCTGTATAATAGGAACCTGTCCACAGCATCAGACAGTCAGACTCCAAACTCAACCATGGCCAAGACCAAAGAGCTGTCGAAAGACACCAGGAAGAAATTGTAGACCTGCACCAGGCTGGGAAGAGTGAATCTACAATAGGCAAGCAGGTTGGTGTGAATAAATCAACTGTGGGAGCAATTGTAAGATATACAAGACCATTGATAATCTCCCTTGATCTGGGCTCTACGCAAGATCTCATTCCATGGGGTCAAAATGATCATGAGAACAGTGAGCAAAAAATCCCAGAACTGCACGGAAGGACCTGATGAATGACCTGCAGAGAGCTGGGACCAACGTAACAAGGCTACCATCAGTAACACATTATGCCAAGAGAGACTCAAATCCAGCAGTGCCAGGCATGCCCCCCTGCTTAAGTCAGTACATGTCCAGGCCTGTCTGAAGTTTGCCAGAGAGCATATGGATGATCCAGAAGAGAATTGGGAGAATATCATGTGGTCAGATGAAAACCAAAATAGAAACTTTTTGGTAAAAACTCAACTGGAGGAAAAAGGATGCTGAGTCGCATCCCAAGAACACCCATAACTACTGTGAAGCATGGGGGTGGAAACATCATGCTTTGGGGCTGTTTTCTGCAGAGGGACAGTACGACAAATCCGTATTAAGGGAAGAATGAACGGGGCCATGTATCGTGAAATTTTAAGCCAAAACCTCCTTCCATCAGTGAGAGCATTGAAGATGGAACATGGCTGGGTCGTCCAGCATGACAATGATCCTAAACACAACGCTTTGGCAACGAAGGAGTGGCTCCATAAAAAAGCATTTCAAGGTCCTGTCTGTAATTTTCATCATAGGTATACGTCAACTATGAGAGACAAAATGAGAAAAAAAAAAAATTAGGAAATCACATTGTTTAGGATTTTTAAAGAATTCAAATGTAAATCATCGTGGAAAATAAGTATTTGGTCACACACAAAACAAGCAAGATTTTCTGGCTCTCATAGATCTGTAACTTCTTCTTTAAGAAGCTCCTCTGTCCTTCACTCGTTACCTGTATTAATGGCACCTGTTTGACCTTGTTATCTGTATAATAGGAACCTGTCCACAGCATCAGACAGTCAGACTCCAAACTCAACCATGGCCAAGACCAAAGAGCTGTCGAAAGACACCAGGAAGAAAATTGTAGACCTGCACCAGGCTGGGAAGAGTGAATCTACAATAGGCAAGCAGGTTGGTGTGAATAAATCAACTGTGGGAGCAATTGTAAGAAAATGGAAGACATACAAGACCATTGATAATTTCCCTTGATCTGGGGCTCCACGCAAGATCTCATCTCGTGGGGTCAAAATGATCACGAGAAACGGTGAGCAAAAAATCCCAGAACTGCACGGAGGGACCTGATGAATGACCTACAGAGAGCTGGGACCAAAGTAACAAGGCTACCATCAGTAACACACTACACCGAGAAGGACTCAGATCCTACAGTGCCAGGCGTGTCCCCCTGCTTAAGCCAGTACATGTCCAGACCCGTCTGAAGTTTGCCAGAGAGCAGATGGATGATCCAGAAGATGATTGGGATTATATCAATGTGATCAGATGAAACCAAAATAGAACTTTTTGGTAAAAACTCAACTCGCCGTGTTTGGAGGAAGAAGAATTCTGAGTTGCACCATACCTACTGTGAAGCGTGGGGGTGGAAACCCTCATGCTTTGGGGCTGTTTTTCTGCAAAGCGGACAGGACGGCTGATTCGTGTTAAGGGAAGAATGAACGGGGCCATGTATCGTGAGATTTTAATCAGTGAGAGCATTGAAGATGGGACGTGGCTGGGTCTTCCAACATGACAATGATCCCAAACACAACCGCTTGGCAAACAAAGGAGTGGCTCTGTAAAAAGGATTTCAAGATCATGGAGTGGCCTAGCCAGTCTCCAGACCTCAACCCCATAGAAAATGTGTGGAGGGACTTGAAAGTCCGTGTTGCCCAAAAACATCACTGCTGTAGAGGAGATCTGCATGGAGGAATGGCCCCCAAATACCAGCTACAGTTGTGTGCAAACCTGGTGAAGACTTACAGGAAACGTTTGACCTCTGTCATTGTCAACAAAGGTTATGTTACAAAGTACTGAGTTGAACCAAATTTATTGACCAAATACTTATTTTCCGCCATAATTTACAATTAAATTCTTTAAAAAATCCTACAATGTGATTCCTGGATTTTTTTTCTCATTTTGTCTCTCATAGTTGAAGTGTAACTATGATGAAAATTACAGACCTCTCTCATCTTTCTAAGTAGGAGAACTTGCACAATCAGTGGCTGACTAAATACTTTTTTGCCCCACTGTATATATGCAGAAATAGTGATTATTAAATGGTTCACAAACTTTCGAGCACCACTGAACAAATTCGTACCAAAACTTACTAGACCATCAGAGTCACTCAATTGATTGTAGTGGCGTATAAGTTCTTTTTTCCACTGATGGCAAATTGTTTAGAATCCACATGACAGTAAAGCAATATGACTATATGGGCTATCCTTCCTGACTGATGTGAACCTGTCAAATGAAAATTAAATATAATGAAATTTAAATTGAATGTATGTGTCTAGAAGCTAATTGCATGGATGATGGACAATTTTAACTAAAGAACCCCATAGCACAAGCTACTTTGAACTGCATGTGGGCTAACATTAGCTGCGTGAATGCATCATGGCTAGATTAAAACTAAACGCTTCATATTTAAAAACCATCCTTAAATACCTTTGGTATCCAATTGTGAATAAAATATGAATAAGGTATTCCAAATATCTGAATGGTATAACCCATAATATCACTGGTCCAAACCAGTATGAAAAAAAAACTATAAAATGTACCACAAACATGATTTACCACTTGAAATATTGTAATATCTTAGCTTTTTAGAGTCAGTGGCTCTGTGGACTGATGAAATTCAGTGTTTTTTATTCAGAACCCTTGGCTGGAAAAAGGTTTGGGGGAAATGGCAAAACTGAGGTGTTTCTCATGTCCTTAAACATTTCTGAGGGGGGCAAGTAGCCAGAATAATTCTTGTCTAGGACCACTGAAATCCATTACTTCTTCAGTCTTCTATTTTGGCAGAGACTTTTACATACATGCTGTGGTTTTGGACATGTGACATCCCTTGAAACCCCCGAATGGCTCCACCTAAAGTGGTCTAAAGATTAACATTGGAAGACATGGAAGACATGTATAGCCTATACCTTAATTATAAGAAGTCTTGCTATCACAGATCTAATGAAACTTATTTACATACTGCACTTTAACCACTTCATTCTCCGGCTTATAGTGAATGCTGTTCTGAATTTACAGTGGTGCTTGAAAGTTTGTGAACCCTTTAGAATTTTTTATATTTCTGCATAAATATGACCTATGAAAACATTATCAGATTTTCACACAATACCTAAATGTAGATAAAGAGAACCCAGTTAAACAAATGAGACAAAAATATTATACTTGGTCATGTATTTATTGAGGAAAATGATCCAATATTACATATTAGTGAGTGGCAAAAGTATGTGAACCTTTGATTTAAGTATCTAAGGGTGTGACCCCCCTGTGCAGAAATAACTGCAACTAAACGTTTCCTGTAACTCTCGATCAGTCCTGCACACCGGCATGGAGGAATTTTAGCCCATTCCTCCATACAGAACCGCTTCAACTCTGGGATGTTGGTGGGTTTCCTCACATTAACTGCTCGCTTCAGGTCCTTCCACAACATTTCGATTGGATTAAGGTCAGGACTTTGACTTGTCCATTCCAAAACATTAACTGTATTCTTCTTTAACCACTCTTTGGTAGAACGATTTGTGTGCTTAGGGTTGTTGTCTTGCTGCATGACCCACCTTCTCTTGAGATTCAGTTCATGGACAGATGTCCTGACATTTTCCTTTAGAATTCTCTGATGTAATTCAGAACTCATTGTTTCAACAATGATGGCAAGCTGTCCTGGCCCAGATGCAGCAAAACAGGCCCAAACCATCCACCATGTTTCACAGATGGGATAAGGTTCTCATGCTGGAATGCAGTGTTTTCCTTTCTCCAAACATAACACTTTTCTTTTACACATTTGGACAGCAGAGGCTTTCTCCTTGCAACCCTGCAATGCACACCATTGTTGTTCAGTGTTCTTCTGATGGTGGACTCATGAACATTAACATTAGCTAATGTGAGAGAGGCCTTAATTTCCTTAGACGTTACCCTGGGGTCTTTTGTGACCTTGCCAATTATTACACGCCTTGCTTTTGGAGTGATCTTTGTTGGTCGACCACTTCTGGGGAGGGTATCAGTTGTCTTGAATTTCCTCCATTTGTACACAATCTGTCTGACTGTGGATTGGTGGAGACCAAACTCTTTAGAGATGGTTTTGTAACCTTTTCTAGCCTGATGAGCATCAACAACTCTTTTTCTGAGGTCATCAGAAGTCTCATTTGTTAATGCACTTCCACCAACATGTTCTGTGAAGAACAAACTTTGATAGATCCCTGTTCTTTAAATAAAACAGGGTTCCCACTCACACCTGATTGTCATCCCATTGATTGAAAACACCTGACTCTAATTTCACCTTCAAATTAACTTTTGCCACGCACTAATATATAATATTTGATCATTTTCCTCAATAAATAAATGACCAAGTATAATATTTTTGTCTCATTTGTTTAAGTGGGTTCTCTTTATCTACTTTTAGGACTTATGTGAAAATCTGATGATGTTTTAGGTCATATTTATGCAGAAATATAGAAAATTCTAAAGGGTTCACAAACTTTCAAGCACCACTGTAAATTTTGGAATGAGGCCAGATAAAAGCAACGCTCATTATTTTAAAGGTAATTGGAGTTTTTAGTCGGGCACATAAGACTTTACCCTAATATGGAGCGGGTTCCTTCACATATGAATTGTGGTAAGCTCCATAGCATGAACAACAGTGGAGCTGTTCTATATAAACAGTTTAATCAAAGTCTTATTTAGACTAAGACTAGTGCTCAAAATTATTGAAATGTGAAACAAAATTGAATAAGAATTTAGACAAGCCTTTTCTTGGATAACAGTGAAGGTCAAGGCACTTCATGTCAAGTGCTTTTGGACAAGCACTATGATTGGAGGGTAAGCTTCCTTCACCTCTTGTGGAAATTGCACTTGTAGCTCTAGTAGACACTGATGGCTGGCCATCCTCTCCGTCAGAGTTACGCTCTTGTCCGCATTCTGAAATGTGATTCTGTCACTTATACTGTCAGCTTAGAAACAAGGTAACCTTTTAAACTACAGGTTTATTAGTCAGTAATTGACCTTAAATCATATATTCAGAAACTGCATTAGAATTCATACCATCCTCCCATCTTTAGATAATAGCTTGGTACACGGTATTACCGCCAGGTGGGGGGTGGGGGGTATGCTATATATGATTTGGTTTCCAAACCACTGAAATGTGCATAACTAACAACAGTCTATTGTGAGGGCGTTTGGGGTGTGCATTATTGGGATGATATTAAATATAAAATCCCTTATGGGCAATGTGCAGGTGATTTAAAGGAGATATGAAGGCATGGATGGGGCAGCTACAATCAATGTATTCACAACAGCACAAACAGCCTACTTTTCTAGCACCAATAAAAGCAGACTAAAGTCTGGTTTATAGTGAGTTCATAATGTATGCCTTTGAAACATAAATAATCAGATCATTATGCTGAAAGATGGAAGAGACAAAAAGCATTCTAATCTAACAGGCTCACCACACAGACTATAAACATGGAAGTGAATGACATATTGGAAAAAACACTTTTAACCTATTTGGCGCTATCTGGCCACCATTATGTGTCAATAACAGTGTCCTTGTCTGCGGACTCTTCTTTTGACCACTCTAGCAGTGCTTTAAGGAGAGAGATCCAGCATGTGAAGCAGAAATTTGGTGCATCCCGTTTTTAAAATACCATCACCATTTTTTAATACCATGGTACCACGGAATACTGCCATACCACCCAGCTCTATGGGAAACAATCTGCGTCTCTTTGGAATTTAAGTGGTTAAACATGAGTGACAATAGTTGAGTGCAGTCTAATGCCTGCTGGTTACCTCAAGAGCCTTTGATTGTGTTACATACAAGCAGGTCTGTCTGAATACATTTTGGATTATATCTGCATCTAGATGATGATGATTTTCAGATAATGTTGGTGAAACAAGGTTGTTGCCACAAGGCATGGCCAATTGAGTACTGAATAAATCAACACCATAAAATGTGATTTTTATAAATTAAGCTTACAAATGTATATGCAGAAAAATAAAATATTGTACAGGTAACTACCTCATACCACATAAAGTATTCCAAGGTTTTACTCCTAATTGTCCTACACTTTCCCTTCACTATTTCATGACATATGTTATCATCTGGACTTGACAGCAGGATTACAGTGTTTCTCATCAAGTGGCACATGGCCAAGCCAGAAGGCTAAAAAGAAAAAAGCCTTCCATCCCATCTATGGTTGGGTATCATGGTGTGGGCCTGTTTTACTGCACCTGGACCAAGACAGCTTGTCATCAATGGAACAATGAATTATGAATGATATCAGCAAATTCTAAAGCAAAGAGTGACATACAGTTGTCACCCACATATATGTAATATTGTATCATTTTCCTCAATAAATATATCACCAACTATAATATTTATTGTGTCATTTGCTTCCATTTTTCTATTTTCATGCCTTGTGTGAATACCGGTTGATGATTTAGGTCAAAACTACCAAGCATATGTCCTTATTATATCTGTACTGAAAAGTTGTTCTAGGTCTGAAAATGAAACATATACCGTACTAAAACTGACTAAAACTCAAATCTACCATATTGTCTCATTATCTATTGTTTATTTAAGGTTACTTTTCTGACAATCAGCACGACTTCTAATTACAGTGAAGCAGCTATTCGGCTCCTTATTAATAAAAATGTATTAATAAAAATAATTTGCTTTCGCACACTCATGCACAATCAAACATTTATTTTGTACACATGCAGTAGGTGTGCATGTACTTGAATGTGTGTTCAAAAGGGAGCACGCACAAGCATAGTCTGTCACATATGATTGTGCTATCATTTAATATATGTGTGTAAGCAGTGTTTGTGTGCACCAGTGTTTCAATGTATTTTGCCCTAAACAACCTTTCATATTCATTCCTCTATTTTGCACGTCACATTCACAGTGACAGTTACATTATACAACTCATAAATGCATATTATACAAAAATACAAAATCACTTTTGGCTGTTGAGCCTCACACACACACACACAAATCCCTTATTTGAAGAATGAAGTATATGAAAATACTTTAATTGAAGTCAGCGTTTCCTCTAGGAGTTTTTTCAGCAGCCCACCTTGTCCTTGCTCTATCTGACCAAAGGACACAGTTCCAGTCAAAGTCCCAATGGCATTTACCAAATTCCAGGTGCTTATGGTTGTGGATAGAAGGCTTTTCTTGACAAGCCTTCAAAGTAATCTGTTGGCTCGGATGTGGAGTCTGATGTTAGAGACTTGGTGAACCCAATGCTACTGTTTTCTGTAACTCTCCAACAGTGATCTTTTGAGACTTTTTGCCTCTCTTACCATACTCCCCACTATGTGTAGGGGTGCAAATAACTGGAGCCTTGTCCAGGCAAGTTTATCACAGTTCTAGTTGGTTGGAACTTTTTATTTTCAGGTATAAGTTGTTTTAATGACTGCATTATGTTGTGTGAAACAGGTTGCTGACAGAAATCGTCACTGAAAGGACATTACCATAATCACAAAGTCCTTTTATGCTACTGTAATGTATAGATAAAGGGTATTTTCACAAGAAAAATGTGCAAACAGCATGTAAATGCATCAGATATAGTTGAAAACACAAGCGTAATGTTACCATTTACCATCTAGAATACACCACACCATGGTTCTTCAGTTACAAGCAGACATTTACAGTCGCTCACACTGTTGAAAATATAAATGCGCACAATGGAATATAAACATGAATAAACAAACCTCGCAGGCTACACACAACCAAGAGGAAATGAGTTCACTTAAAGAAACACTCATATTGGTCGACCACTCCTGAGGAGGGTAACAATAGTCTTGTATTTCCTCCATTTGTACAAAATCTGAATCCAAACTCTGTGGAGATGCATGATTTTTATCATTCAGCATGATAAGTATCAACAGCTCATTTTCGGAAGTCCTCAGAAATCTACTTTGTTTCATGCAATGATACTTAAACATGTTGTGAAGATCAGAATTTGATAGATCCCTGTCCTTTAAAACATTGTATTTGATTATCGTCCTACTGATTGAAAACACCTGACTCTAATTTCACTTTCAAATTTACTGTTAATCTCAGAGTTTCACATACTTTTGCCCCCCACAGATACGTAATATTGCATCCTTTTTCTCTATAAATACATCTTCAAGAATATTTTTTTTCTTATTTGTTAGTTGGTTCTCCTCACCTACTTGGACTGCAGGACTAGAGTGGAAATCTGATGATGTTTTAGATCATAATTATGGAGAAATACTGAAAATTCAAGCACCACTGTATTTGAATGCACAATTAAAAAATGCAAAACAAATGACTGCGTTTAATATGCATTGGCTAGGCTCACTGGGATGTAGTACTGCATTTCCGAAACAACAAGACCTGTGAGGGGGCTAGAGGACATAAATGGCTTAGTACCTCCCAACAGTGGTTCGAGGAAGGACTAACCATGAATCAGCAACAGTGCTGAAGGCTCATCAACATTCAATATCCCGTATAATCCAAAACAACAGCAGGGTTGCTGTGGAGCAAGTCAGACATTTTTATGTTGGTTTTGAGTGGAATATGTTGCAACACACAGTTCACCCTTCTGAGTATGGTGCCATGTGGACATAGACCAGCCATATAGCCCATGCTAACCCATCAAATGTCAACTGTAACTGTAATGAACCTTGGAACTTATGGAAGGAGGTTGCTTGGTCCAATTTTCTTTTAGATCATGTGGATCACTGGTTATGTGTGTGTTGTTAACCTGGGGAAGTGATAGCAAGAGTATGCACTGTTTCAAATAAGACACGCTGGAGTGTGATGCTCTGAGCAGTGTTATTGTTATGTTCCGCCGCCTAAACGGGATTTTGCCTCCGTGGGCGATTTGGGGATTACATCGCACCACAATCCCGTGCGTGGGGAACATGGCCACTGCCCCACCTGAAACTCATTATTTTCATTGATTATGGACCTATATAAGCTCAGCATTCTCAACACCGGGTGGCGGGAGCATTGATTGTGAATACTTGGTCGCTTCAGTCCTGTATAGACATTTCATTTCGTCTCCAGGTGGGATTTACCATCGGGTGGATTACGTTCGTGTTTGTGGTTCAACCCACTTCCGGACTTCCCTGTTTGCGGCCTAGGCCGCCCTGCCCCTGGTGCGGCTGTGTCCGCTGAGCCCTCTTATTCGCGGCTGCGACCACACTCCTTATGCTGTTCAACTTGTGGTTTTCAGGTACCTGGTGCTATTTCATATTCCGGTTGCTACTGCTAGCCGCGTTAGCTTTCCGCTTCCTCCGGTTGCTATCGCTAGAAACCGATAGCCCTCCACTACCTCCGGTTGTTACTGCTAGCCGCGTTAGCCTTCCGCTACCTCCGGTTGCTACTGCTAGCTGTGTTAGCCTTCTGCTTCCTCCGGTTGTTACCGCTAGCTTTGATAGCCCCCCACTTCCTCCGGTTGCTATCGCTAGCCTCGATAGCTATCCACTACCTACGGTTGCTACTGCTAGCTGCGTTAGCATTCCGCTTCCTCCTGTTGCTATCGCTAGCTTTGATAGCCTCCCACTTCCTTCGGTTGCTAACGCTAGCCTCGATAGCCATCCGGTACCTCCGGTTGCTACTGCTAGCTGCGTTAGCCTTCCGCTTCCTCCGGTTGTTACCGCTAGCTTTGATAGCCCCCCCACATCCCCCAGTTGCTACCGCTAGCCTCGATAGCCACCCGCTATCTCCGGTTGCTACTGCTAGCTGCGTTAGCTTTCCACTTCCTCCGGTTACTACCGCTAGCTTTGGTAGCTCTCTGGTTGCTACTGTTAGTCGCGTTAGCGTTCCGCTTCCTCCAGTTGCTACCGCTAGCCTCTATAGCCCTCTGTTACCTCCGGTTACTATCACTGCTAGCCTTGATAGCTCTCCACTCCCTCCGGTTGCTACTGCTAGCCTTGTATTCCCCCCGTGTTTTGGTTTGCTGTGTCTCCCTTGGTTGTTGTCGTAGTTATTATTTGTTGTTGTTATTATTATTATTATTATTATTATTATCATGTTTATTGAGGTTATTAGATTTGTTTACCATCATTAGTTGAGTTTCATTTTTCTTGCTTATCTGCCTTCTGGGGACTCTTTAGTTTGTTTATAAACTATTGTGTTTGAACTGGAACCCCCATTCGCCAGCTCATCCCTTGACCGCCACGTAACAGTTATCCTGGGAAACCCTTGGACCAGGCATTCATGTGGGCATTAGTTTTACATGTATCAACTACCTAAACACCCTTGTGGACCAGGTGGTCATAATGTTTTGACTCAAGTACAGCACAGTATCAATGTACAGTGTATTATGCATATTACACTAGATTTGCATAGTGAATGATGGGCATGAAGGGGGTGAAAATTCCCCAGCAGAAACGGTCAAGATTTATAAGGGCTGGGTGTTGCTGTACATCAGTGCATTAAGTCTTTCCTGCAGTGTCATCAGAATTATGGAAAGTGAGAGTAAAAGTGTTGCTACCACTGGAGAAACAGGTCATTCGTCATCGCGGATTTACAGCATAGATAAAGTGGAGGGACAGCTTGCACTTACACCAAACACAGAGGACTGAACACACACACACACACACACACACAAAGAAAGACAAGGAATCTTATAAACTTGCATACTTGCAATCATATATAGCTTACTTTATATTGGACATAAGGTGGTAAAGATTTACATGCTGTATCTGTTTAAATTCGTACTCTCTCTCTTACTCACATATGCATGCACGCACGCACGCACGCGCACACACACGCACTATTGCCCTGGGACAGGTTGGTATCTATCTGAGTTATGGTTTCATTTTTGCTGCAACAGACTTTTACTGCTCAGAGCAGAAGGTACTCAGGAGAGACAGGGATATGGCATACCTCTCTCTCTCTCTCTCTCTCTCTCTCTCTCTGTCACAAGCAGACTCGCACACTGACATAACACTTGCACACACATCAGATACACCAATGAAAACAAATATGGTCACACACAGAGGCACACTACCATTGTCTATGACACGGTCTAATGAAAAGATATGAGAACACTCACTTGTCCAAATTAAGGAGGCAATAATTTAAACAATAGATTTCCATGTCCTTACTTAACCATATGAAAATGAGAAGCATACAGAAAAAAAACCTTTTTAAATTTTGATTTTATTTAAAATTATATGATTAAGCATATTCTGTATACAGCATTGCTGTCCAACCCACTCTGAGCCTGAGTTCTCATGCATATCTGTGTGTGTGTGTGTGTGTGTGTGTGTGTGTGTGTGTGTGTGTGTGTATTCTAATGCCCTACCATGAACCCAGTAGAATCCTTAAAAAATACCGTTATACAAATTTTTGGCCATACAGCCCATCACTAGTGGCATGGTAGGGCATTGGTTAGTGCTGTGCCTTAAAGGGTCCAGAAACCTGAGTTCCATTCCCAGTCTGCTCACTGCCTGTGTAGAGTTTGCATGTTCTTCCCATGTCTGTGTGGGCTATATAAGTACTGTGTTAAGTCAACTGGTGTCTATAAAGTATTTCAGAAAGAGAGAGAGTGTGTGTGTGTGTGTGTGTGTGTGTGTGTGTGTGTGTGTGTGCCCTGCAATGGATTGGCACCCTGTCTAGGGTCGGGTCCCTACTTGTGCCCTGTGCTGCCACTTAGGCCCCTGCAACCCTGAATTGGATAATTCAACCATAAGAATGAGTGAATGAACAAATAAATTAAGTTATTTTATACAGTTTTTATATACACTCACCCAGGATTCTATAGTAGAAGGGAAAGAGGGTGAGGTCAGAGGAGAAATGGGGGAGTGCAAAAAGTCCACCAGGCAGAGAATTCCACATCAACCGGCTTCTGGAAGTGTGTGTGTATATCCTATCCTGGATTATCTGTCAAAAAAAACACATACAACACCCAAGGTTTATTAATGTCATAAAATAAGATATATCATATTACTAGTGTAAAAGTAGCAGTTAAATTGGCATTTGTTAGGTGCTAGAGTAAAAAGTGTTTAGTGTCCTACCTTCACTTCTACCATTTTGACCACATGCCCATAAGTGATGCGTGATGTTTCACCTTACTGTTTTAATATGATCACCCCGATGCTCTAGTTATATGAGTCCAGAAGTCAATGTGAGCATACATGGCTTATTTTATTTTATTTTAATTCGTATCTTTTCCTGATCCCTTGTGCATTTGAATGATGCTAACCAATCACATGTATCTGTTTGCTGAAGTATTCCAAAATCAGCAGTTTTCAGCCTCCTCCAAGCACACTGATCTGCCCAATAACATTCATGCAGTTGCAGTTCATACAGATGCAGTTCATCTGCCTCAGAAGTTTGACTGGTAAATGACAGAATGTCAACACTGGACTGGTAAATGACAGAACCAAGTAAGGCATTATCTCATTGATACCTGAGGATGTTACAGACTATTAAGGAGCAAATACACTAAATGTCCAAATGGTTGTGAACACCCCTTCTAATGAATAAATTCAGCTTCTTTAAGTTGCACCCATTTCATTATGTAATATTCAATGATCAAGACCATATTGTGGTGAAAAGGCTTGTGTGCTTCAGTAATCCTGAGAGCTTTGTCACCAGGAATGCGATCCTCCCTCTAGGGATGCTCATGTTGAACAGGTATGAGGGTAGAGGTCAGACAAAAAGAAATCCAAAAATCTCTGAATAAGTGTACCCCTGTCCTAGAGTCAGGCTTGGGGATGGGGTTCGCCAGCAAGCATCTACTGACCAGCTAACCACATAAAGGTAACACTCAGCCTGAAATGGTAGAGTCTTTTGCTGTTTGTGCTTATGGCATTAGTATACAGCCTTCTTTGAGAAGGTGGAACAGGTGCTCAAGAGAGTGCCTTCTACTGACTCTAGTTATACTGGGGGCTTTAGTGCTCATTTAGGCAATGTAATTCACCAGGTCATTGGAGGTGCATGATTTGGAGGAATAGCCTCTCTAATTTGAACCCGAATGCTGAAATGCCATTAGAAATGACATGGACTGAAAAGCAATGGACTTTTAGTACAGTCAGTACTCTGACACTTTTGTGACTAGGCAGCCCGTAATAAACAGGGGGCAAGGCAATGCATGTTGTGACACATTTATCCCATAAACAACACTGAACATTTCTGTGACTTGTACCACAGTAGCCTTTCTGTCCATTTGGAAAAGATGGAATATGATGCACTGCTCTCACTAATCAATGAACCTTGGATTAGCCAACATTCTGTCACCAGTTCATGGATTGTCTGACTTCCGGTATGTACTCACCACTGCTGAATGTCAGCTACGAGAACCAACTGTTCACTTACCGTCTAATATATCTTCATATGTGGTTTTGTAATAACAGATACAGTGGTACCGCAGTTCTCGACCACCTAGGAACTCTGACTAGAAAAATTTGTCACGACATTTGCTCGGTACTCTGTGCACTTTCTTAAACTTGTATGAGTCGAGCCGCACATCTCGATTCAGCTGAAATGCAATTCATGATTCATGATTCATGAGTCACGATTCAGTGATTCAGGTTCACAATAGCCCTTGCTCAGTGAAGCTGTGTTTATTTTGTTTTACTTTATTTTTACATCTACAGTACTGTATTCTTAGTGCAACTAAATCTCCATGGGTCTTAAAAAGCTTAGTTATACTGTAAGAGCCAACCTAAAGGAACTGAATACCCCAGCTAGCGCCTCGAGTTCACAAATGTTTTCACCAAGTGTTTTAATTTTTCACAAAGTGTTTTGCAACACTTTCAACACTTTATTTACTTTGTTAATGATGGCCAACTGTAGGTTAATCAAAGTGTTTTAAACATTAACTTATTTATCATTACTTCTCATAGGCTCTGCTATGACACAATATAGACTGCTCTACCAAACACTCGTTAAACACTTCAGTTGATTTTAACATATTTGTCTGAACATATCCCCATTGTAAATCAGGGATCACCTGTACATTACAACTCCATTAATGCATATAATGCCTTATACAGTGTGGATTTTCTTCAGATCTGGAACAGATTAATTCAATTTACTTAATTTTTTATGACGAAAAATTTACTTGGTACTCGACGTTTTTGGTTCTCGGCAAGCACATACAGTGGTACTTGAAAGTTTGTGAACCCTTTAGAATTTCCTATATTTCTGCATAAATATGGCCTAAAACATCATCAGATTTTCACACAAGTCCTAAAAGTAGATAAAGAGAACCCATTTA
>JAJAGP010001154.1:89056-135359 GCA_025084515.1 Ancistrus triradiatus
TGACCAAGTATAATACTTTTGTCTCATTTGTTTAACTGGGTTCTCTTTATCTACTTTTAAGATTTGTGTGAAAATCTGATGATGTTTTAGGTCATATTTATGCAGAAATATAGAACATTTTAAAGGGTTCACAAACTTTCAAGCATCACTGTAGTTTTAATGTTTTGGCTAATTGGTGTATACGAGCGAGTCTCTGGGCATTATTAAATACAGTATAAATGCATGCACTGAATGTTCTCATGCCATCCAGCAGGTAACAGTTTTGGCAGCGTAGCATCTCCAAGTCAGCAGGAGGTGGGGAGGGGGAGGTGAATAGGTTCCTCTGATGTGATCCGAGTTGAGGTGCAAGCATCAGATCTAGCGCCGAATAATAACAGCATAAAATGCTGTGTTTGACATTTATTTAAATTAGGTTTCACTGTAATCTGTATATGCCTGTTTTCAGGACTCTAATACTTCTGCTCACTGAACATGTTATTTAAAATAATGACATTCAAACACAAATTTAGATCATATTCAGACATTTAAAAATCAGCTCCATGAAGTCAGTAAGTAAAAGAAAATTAATGGAATAAAAGTAAATCTTATTTACAAATGTACTTAAGTAAAAAGAAAGAGTATCCCGAATTAAAATTACTCTAGGAAGTTTTTTTTTTTTGTTTCAAGAAGTTAGTTAAGTAAATGTAACATTTCTACACAAATCTGCTAACAGGTAATCAATGCAGAGCTGATCGAACAAGACTAATGGTTCTAGTTAGCATTCAGGGTGCTGAATTCTGTACTAACTGGAGTTTCTGTGCAGATTTACTAGAGCATCCAGTCAGGCGGGTGGTACAGTAATCCAACCTTGAGGTTATAAATGCAGGAACCAGTTTCTCTACATTATCGGCATAAAATAATTTATATTATATATAATGTTGTATAGCTGGAAGAAACTAGCTATAGCTATGGTGGAAATATCTGCATGAAAGGAGAGGTCTAAATTAAATAGTGTTTGACTGACAGACTGGGCGATATGAAACAGGCATCAAGGTTACATAGGTAATAAATATACTAAACATAGATTTATATAAACAAACTTAGGGACCCAACTAAAGGGCAAATTAGGAGGACGCCAGATGAAAATGGGGTAAGGCAATTACACACGCACACACACACACACATATGCAGGTATGAGCCGCTTAACGACCATCTGATCAAAACTTGTTCACTTTAATAACCGAAGTCTTAGAAATTATAATAAATTATCAAAGTAAATAAGAACCTGCCTTTTAACTATGCATGTTGCAGCTGTAAATAGCTGGTCACCTATTAAGAGTGGACGTCTGTCATTCTTGTGTGTGTGTGCGCGCACACATTAGTAAGTAAGTAAGTGTAAGTGATTAACTGTGTATGTACTTTACCGGTCATGTGCTGACTTGCTCATTAGCTCACTTTTGGACTGAAGACTAACTTGGCTGATGTGTTTAGAAATTTTTTTTGTGCAAGTTTGTGTTATTTATTTGTAACAAGCTCTTCATGGCTTTGTAAGTGTATGTGCCTGTTCAACTGTAAGTAAGACTCCCTTGTTTGTCCTGTAAGCTACCTAAATAAACTGATTTACATTCACTCGTTGAGTCTGTGTTTCATATGGCTGATCTTCTATGTTGTACATAATACTGGCTATCAATACATTTTTGGCTTCCGTCAAACAAAAGTATTAGGTCCATCATACTTTTAAATGTTATGAATCTCCCCTAGACAGGGTC
Organism: Ancistrus triradiatus; assembly: GCA_025084515.1. Taxonomy (NCBI): domain Eukaryota; kingdom Metazoa; phylum Chordata; class Actinopteri; order Siluriformes; family Loricariidae; genus Ancistrus; species Ancistrus triradiatus. The sequence goes on from JAJAGP010001154.1 coordinate 90,805, forward strand.
ATAACAGTATATTAATGTATTTTCTATGACTATTGTGAATTTCTGCGTGTATAACAGTTCAGGCTTCTTCTGTTTTCAGTAGTATCTCTGATGCATTTATGTATTGTTTACACAGTTTTCTGTGAAAAACTACCATTTATATTAACATAAAATACTATACAGTACTTACATATTTACAGTAACATAAAATGACTATGTGACCATGGTAGTGTCTGATCAAGGTACATTTCGGTTAATGTCCTGTTTCACGGGATGTAATGCGGTCGTTGTACAACGTCTACCTGTACATGCACACACAGACATGCATAGGAAAAAAAATTCTTTTGTGGTGCGGAGCAAAATGTCTGCATTAAGATGAGGATTTTGAACACAACTATATACAGGAGAGGAGGATTCATTAGTTAAATATTTATCTGGTCTAGTCCAAATTTCAGTAAGACAAATAGTATATATTACACCATGTAACAATTTTCAAAAAAATTTTTGTTCCCAGTTGTTAAGTGTGTTTTCCTGATTGTTTGTACCCTAAATGAATAGAAAAAAGTTATTATTCCCTGTAAACTTTGCTTTTGTGGTCAGCACAATGATATTTGAAATTGATCTATTTTTAAGGATATTCGCCATATTTCAAGATACTTAAGAAGCTTCTGGAATTGTGAGAACTATCAAGAAGTTTCTAGAACTGTCCAGAATTATCTAGAACTTTCTGGGACTGTACAGAATTGTAGGTAGCTGTATAACTACAGTTATATAGGGCCACTATAGCCCTTCCCGAGAGACGGAGAGACATGATCTAATTGATTGGGATTGCAAAGTAAGTGGCCAACAGCCATCACAGACAAAGGGGAATTGACCTAGACAGACAGGTCTGAATTCATTCTCTATTCAAATTCTGATAACGACAGTATTCACACTTCACCCCACACCCATTACAAGAGGAGCTTAGGAAGGACCACTACTTTCAAATGTATATATTGTGTGTTACTCTGCTACCGGGTGATCAGTCTTGCTCTGCTGATTCCTCAGTACACTCTTGTACTTTGATACTGCATTGAATAAATATTGACCATTTTTATCGAGTTTGGAGAGACATCCTTTTTCCTTACAGTACACAGCAACTTAGTCAATTTAGATGGCATCAAGAGGTTGCATACATCCAGCAGACGCATTTTGCTATGTATGTGGCCATTTTATAAAGACAAGAGCGAAAAAGTACTCTGTGGAAGCATCTGCTAAGATGTTTGAGGCCTACAAAGCATACTTCGGCATGGCCTGTTGGTGATGACCAAGACAAACCATGGGTTCCTCATTTCACATGTGAGCACTGCAAGAAAAACTCTTGAGGTAAGTGTGCGATAAATGCTACTCTCTTAAATAGCAGATTTAAATTTTTATTTTGCAAAATTTTTAAATCAGTTAAGTTTAAAAGAGCTTAATTAACACCTTTTCACATGTTGTAGTTAAATATATCAAATATATACAGATATATTTTATTGTTTTATATATAACAGATTTCAAACTGTGTTAATATCGCACATACCACTAGTCATTAGTGTGAAATAGGCCTAAATCAAATTCTCAATCCAAATTTTATTTTGTTTGCTTATAGGTTGGTACAGGGGAGAGAAGAGAGCCATGCATTTTGCTGTCCCAAGAATTTGGCGTGAACCGACTGATCACTCAACAAATTGCTACTTCTGCATGGTGGACCCTTCCAAACGTCGCACTGGCAAAAATGCAACGCCTGTAACGTATCCTGACATTCCTTCATCTATTGCCCCAGTACCCAACACTTGCCCTGAACTTCCTTATACAAACCACCCTCCAGACAGAGCAACACCACCTTCAGAAGAAAGCAGCAGGTCAGACACCCAGGAAGATGTTGAAGATCACGATTTCTCTTCATGTGCAGATGAGGAGCGGAAGCCATACTACCCTAACCAAAAAGACCTCAACGATCTGATCAGAGACCTTGGTCTCACCAAGTCCAACGCTGAGCTTCTGACATCAAGGCTCAAGCAATGGAACTTATTAGTATAGTCGTAAATCTCGGAAAACCACACACTTCTGAACAGTTTTTGGTAATCTGTGTAAATTTGCAATGCCTATAGTGTTCTTAGTCTGACTGTATAAATGAGAAGATGCAAAATCGTCTGTTTCTATAATAAAAATTTATAATTTTCGTTGCCGTGGTCACAAAAGCGAAGTTTATGATGAATGTAAGCAATTTTTTATTTGTTTTAGACATAAGCAATTGGAATATAACATTAAAAAGCTGGGAACAAAACTTGTGTTACATAGTGTTATCAGTAATAATTTCATTAAAAAAAAAAAAACATTTTAGTTGTAAGTGATCTAATGTTAAGTAATCCTAGTTTTAGTCATGAGATGTATTTATATTAGATATGTTTGTGTTTATACCAATGAGGTTATTATAACAACTTTTTATTAAAACAAACTTTTTGGTTACATATTAAAATGATGCAGTGTAAATAACATCTGTTCTGGGCGAAAGTGCTTGGTTAGGTTAGTTGGTTTAACCTGTCCGTTTGCTACCTAACCCCAGCTTTGTTACAAGAAAAGAGAGTAGCAGATAAGATGGTCACTGTCCCTTGATTAATATTCAGGCTTACCCTACAAAGTAAGTATGGGACTGTGGTAGCCTAGCAGTTAAGGTACTGGACTCTGGACCAGAAGGTCCAAGGTCCTCATTGGTTCAAATCCCACCTCTACCAAGCTGCCACTGTTGGGTCCTTGAGCAAGTCCCTTAACCCACAATTGCTTGGATTGTAAGATTGTTCTCATTGTAAGTCGCTCTGGATAAGGGTCTCTGCTAAATGCTGTAAATGTAAATGTAAATGCTGTAAATGTAAATTCTGTAAATGTACAAAGTTGCCCAAAAGTCTATAAAGACCACATTATATTAAGACCACCTCTTGTACAGTTTATTTAGAGGTCTAGGAGTTTTGTTCTGCCTAACTGTGGCACAAATTAACCAGAGCACTCTGACCTTAGTGTTTGCTTTGGTTTTTCAACTGTCTCTAATCTTCTCTAATTTGTGGATGCTTACCTCTCACACTGCAAATGTCTCCATCAGACTAACTACAAATCTACACCCATCACAGACTAAATTATCACTTATCACAGAGAAAGAATAACTGAACATTCCACACTCTGCACAGAGAACAAAAGCTACAGGAGCCATAGTAAAATGATGAATGAGAAGAATGATAAGTACTTAGCTACAGTTGTTGTTGTGAAATGCCTGTTGAGGAACATTTTGCAGACAAGTCTGCTGGTAATTCAATAGACTTTCAATTATCTTATCTTACTGATTAAAAATGAAGGTAACATTTAAAATTACTACATAGTAAAGATAAGAATGGGAAGTTCTTGATTAACTAACATGTACAAACAAAGTGAATGCTGTGGTTTGCAATAAAATTGCTGTAAAATGCATTACTTCCATGGCCACGAGTGTATAAAGTCAAGCAGTGCATTCCAGAGTGGTACTGTGATAGGACGCCACCTGTGCAACAAGTCCATTCATGAAATTTAATCTCTACTAAATATTCCACAGTCAGCTGTTACTGGTATTATAACAAAGTGGAAGCAATTGAGAAAGACAGCTATGGTGGTTGGCCATGTAAAATGACAGAGCGGGGTAGCATAGGAGCATAGTGTGCAGAGGTCGCCAACTTTCTGCAGAGTCTATCGCTACAGACCTCCAAACTTTATGTGGCCTTCAGATTAGCTCAAGAACAGTGGGTAGAGAGTTGAATGGGTTTCCATGGCTGAGCAGCTGCATCCAAGCCTTAAATTACTAAGCGCAATGCAAATCGGCAGATGCAGTTCTCTGGAGTGACGAATCATGCTTCTCTGTCTGGCAATCTGATGAACGAGTCTGGGTTTGGCAGTTGCCAGTTCTCTGACTGCATTGTGCAAAGTGTAAAGTTTGGGGGAAGGGGGATTATGGTGTGGGGTTGTTTTGGGAGTTGGGATCGGCCCCTTAGTTCCAGTGAAAGGAACTCTTAATGCTTCAGCATACCAAGAGATTTTGGACAACTTCATGCTGCCAACTTTGTGGGAACAGTTTGAGGATGACCCTTCCTGTTCCAACATGTCTGTGCACCAGTGCACAAAGTCCACAAAGACATGACGAGTTTGGTGTGAAAGAACTTGACACAGGACCTGCACAAAGTCCTGACCTCAACCTGATAGAACACCTTTGGGATAAACCTTTGGGTGTGGCATGTTTTGGGGTTGGAAAGCCACCAAGACGCGACGTTTGGAAAATAAGCATACAGGTAGTCCAAAAGAAACTACAGGATGACCCCACTCTCAGCAATAGGACCGCCCTTAACTCGGAACAGGTGTGTTTGCTTCTGGAGCTGTGTCTTCAATCCACCTATTTCACATACAGAGAGAAGTACTATAGGCAAAAACATAACTGTGCTATGGGTTCCCCAGTTTCATCTATCGTGGCCAACACCCCCGGCCCCCTGTTAAATTTTAACACTGTGATGGTGAAAAGACCACCAAGTCACCAAGTAAATCTACCAACTTGTACTGTATGGGATATGTTTTTGGAACGTGTACTTGATAAATAATGGTGGAAGAAAGTAATGGGTGGATAATCTGCAATAATTACTGCATCAAACTGGTTAATGAAGATAAAGTACATGAAGATAAATTATTTATATATATATATATATATATATATATATATATATATATATAGGTAGATTGATATGTAGATTGCAGCACAATATCTAGCTTGCTCATATATGCCTTTTCTGTCTATATTTTAATATAATATAATGTAATATAATATAATTTTATTTTAATATTAATATTTGCTGTTTCAAACTCACAGCACAGTTTTTAGAATCCCAAACTAAATCAGATGGAGAGTGTACTTATGTTTGTGGGAAATTAACTAGCATTTACTGTATAACAAAACATACAGATGCATATCTCATGGGGTATTATGGATGCTTAATTTTCCTCAGTGTCAATGTTAAAATTCCTCTCCTTGTTTTAGAGCATCCCCCAAATACACACACGCACACACGCACGCACGCACGCACACACACACGCACAATAATAAACTATGAGCTAATTTAGTCTTTTCCGGATTTTAGAAATACAATTGGTAACCTTGATGCTGGTAAGACAAAACTCATGCTATCATAAAAGCAAACTCTCTGAAGTAACGGGAACTTTTGTCCTCTCTGTCTTGTTTTTATTCTCACTGGGCTCTTTTTTTACTTGCAAATCTTTTGTTGTGCTTTTCGCACGTTGTTTTTCATCTTTTTCTACTCCTGTCTCTTTAGTCAGGCTGTGTGATTTTGGTTGTGAAGGGACAGATGTGAATTTTCACACAGACACATAACACATTAAACACTCGCATTAGATTGACAGCTGTGGTCCAGAGGTGTTTACTGATGAAATGAGAAATGAGGCTGAGTTTTAAGTTCTTTCTGCTATTGTGACAAACAGTGAATTATCACCAATGGCAATCACATTATAAGCAATTATGGGTGATGGATTTCTTGAATTTAACTTGAAAAAACAGTCTTTAAGTCTTGGATGTTGCAGGCAGGACATGATTGCATTTTGCTAACATCTGCACAGCGTCAGGGTCCGCTCTGCTTCCCCATTCTTTTCACGTCTTTTTTCTTCCTTTTTATTCTTCTCGCGCTATGCTTTAGACTCGCTATGTTTTCTTACCTTTTTGTTCCGTGCTTATGTTTAAATTCCGTTCCGCTTCTCCACATGCATTTGTTTTTGTTTTGGCTGTGGTGTGCTCTGTGTCTGCTGTGCTTCCTCGTAGATCCATTTGCTGCTCTGTCATCGCATCATCACCTTCGCTTCGCCCTGCTCTTGTAATCTCTTGTAACGCTCTTGTAACGCTCTTGTAATCTCTCGCGTTTTACAGATCTTGTCTCTAGCCTCGCCTAGTTTATCATCCTTAGCTCTAGTATCGCTACCTAGCCATTAGCCGTTGTGCTAGCTTTAGCCTTTAGCTTCAGATTGCTCTTTCCCTGTTATGGTGTTTGTTCGGCTCTCACACCAGGTTTAATTTCCTTTTGTCTCACGGGGTCCTCCTTCTCTCCACAGTCCACGTTCCGGTCAACCAGCTCACTATCCCAGATGTCACCATTGGGAAGCCAGCCACACCACCGGGTTTCTTCCTTTTCTCCGTTCCTGTTTCCTGGACTCCTGCTCAGCATTATCTCTACACGATTTTTGTTTTACTACCCATATCCCGTACTCTCAGCTTGCACTGTAAATAAATAAACCTTTTGTACTACGTCACGTTTCATTCTGTCTTTGTGGTTGCATTGGGTTTCAGCCTTGATTCTCATAGGGGATCCCTGATCCCCCTTCAGAGTACGATCTGACCCAAAGGCTGGCAACCCGCCAACCACTAGCATGCTTCTCCACTGTCAAGAACTCTGGCTAGCCCAACATGATAAGCTGTTGACCTTGTTGTTGGAATCCAGTCGTTTACTTAGTAATCAGGTTGCCGACCTTACTAGTAGATTGAACTTTGTTCTTTCTCCCCCTTCTCATGGTACTAGCGCTGCTGCTTCAAGCCAGACCGACTCCTCCCCATCCCCGGATGCATCTCCTGGACCACTGCCCCCCGCTCCCACTTCAAGGGCTTCTTCCTCGTCCTCCGAAAACACAGATTCTCCCATCACACCTCCTGAACCCTACGCGGGGGAACTGGATGGATGCAGGCTGTTTCTATTGCAGTGCAGTCTGGTTTTCTGGTCACGGGCCTCGTCCTTCGCCACTGATGCAACTAAAGTGGCATATCTGGTCAGCCTCCTATGGGGTAAGGCCTTGCAATGGGCTGAGGCCATGCTCGCCAAGGACTGCTTGGAGGCAGTCTCATACGATAACTTCCTGGGTCAGTACCGGGAGGTGTTTGACCACCGGAGCCACAGGAAAGCAGCATCGAGCCGCCTCTTCAACCTCTGGCAGGGCTCCCGGTCAGCTGCAGAGTATGCCATGGAGTTCTGGTCATTGGCTGCAGATGCCCGTTGGAACGAACCTGCTCTGCGGGAAACGTTTTTACAGATGTGCTCTGAGTGGCTCAAGGATGAGCTAGCAACCCGTGATGACTCTCCCAGCCTTGAGGCTTTGGTGGCATTGCCTGGACTGGCACCTCCAAGAATCTCGGCAGGAGAAGTTGTCTTGAGCCACACTCACTGCCTCAGAGGTCCAAGTCCTCCCTGTGCTGGACGTCTCGCCCTTGGAGGAACCTGAAGCCATGCAGCTGGGCCATGCCAAGTTGACCGCCTGAGAAAGGGCCCGCTGCAGGGACCAGGGGTTGTGTTTCTACTGCAGGGGCTCAGGACTGTGGTAGCCTAGCGGGTAAGGTACTGGACTCTGGACCAGAAGGTCCAGGGTTCAAATCCCACCTCTGCCAAGCTGCCACTGTTGGGTCCTTGAGCAAGACCCTTAACCCACAATTGCTTGGATTGTAAGACTGTACCAATTGTAAGTCACTCTGAATAAGGGCGTCTCCTAAATGCTGGTAGGTAAAGGTAAAGGCAAAGGTAAAGGGTCATGTGTCATCCTCCTGCCCAGTACACCCAAAAGGGCCAACTTATCAGCGAAACTGGGGGTCAGGACGAGCACTACCGCTAACCCCCCATTGCCACTCCCATCTGTTCTCCTGCTTCCTGCTACAGTGTACCTCCCTACGGTCACATGCAGCTTGGACGCCCTTATTGATTCCAGGGCAGAGGATAACCTCATGGACCGGAGCCTTGCCCAGGAGCTGGGTACTCAACTGGAGGCACTTGCCACCGCCCAGCGCGCGTACGCACTTAATGGGAAACTCCTGGCTGAAATTACTCATCGGATTACTCTCATTTTATCAGGAAACCATCATGAGGTACTTTCATTCTCCATCGTTCAGGCCCCCAAGATGCCCCTGGTCCTGGGATTCCCGTGGTTGGCCCTCCACAATCTGACAGTAGACTGGGCCTCAGGCAGGATTCTGGGCTGGAGTGAGGCCTGTCACTAGGCTTGCCTCAAGTCGGCCCTTGCCCTGTGAAAGGGTCCTTCACACACTTCTCAGCACCCAGAGCCTGTGGACCTCTCCTTGGTCCCCCAAAAGTACCACGACCTGAGGGCGGTCTTCGACAAGGACCTTGCTAAGAGTCTCCTCACTGCCCATTTGACTGCTCCATTGAGCTCCTCCCTGGTGCCCGCTCCCAACCAGCCACTTGTACAACTTGTCCCGTGCCAAGAGAGGGGCCATAGAGGAATATACAGTGCCTTGCAAAGGTATTCGTCCCCCTTGAACTTCTCAACCTTTTTCCACATTTCAGGCTTTAAACATAAAGATAAGAAATTGTAATTTTTTGTGAAGACTCAACAACAATTGGGACACAATCATGAAGTGGAACGAAATTTTTGGATATTTTAAACTTTTTTTAGAAATAAAAAACTGAAAAGTGGGGCGTGCAAAATTATTCGGCCCCTTTGCGTTAATACTTTGTAGCGCCACCTTTTGCTGCGATTACAGCTGCTAGTTGATTGGGGTATGTCTCTATCAGTTTTGCAAATCAAGAGAATGAAATTTTTGCCCATTCTTCCTTACAAAACAGCTCGAGCTCAGTGAGGTTGGATGGAGAGCGTTTGTGAACAGCAGTTTCAGCTCTTTCCACAGATTCTCGATTTTTCATTCTAACACTTGGATATGTTCTATACGTTGTTGAATACATTCTAATACTTGGATATCTGTGAACCATTCCATTGTAGATTTTGCTTTATGTTTTGGATCATTGTCTTGTTGGAAGATAAATATCAGTCCCAGTCTCAGGTCTTTTGCAGACTCCAACAGGTTTTCTTCCAGAATGGTCCTGTATTTGTCTCCATCCATCTTCCCATCAATTTTAACCATCTTCCCTGTCCCTGCTGAAGAAAAGCAGGCCCAAACCATGATGCTGCCACCACCATGTTTGACAGTGGGGATGGTGTGTTCAGGGTGATGAGCTGTGTTTCTTTTACGCCAAACATAACGTTTTGCATTTTGGCCAAAAAGTTTGTCTGACCAGAGCACCTTCTTTCACATGTTTGGTATGTCTCCCAGGTGGCTTGTGGCAAACTTTTTATGGATATCTTTCAGAAATGGCTTTCTTCTTGCCACTCTTCCATAAGGCCAGATTTTTGTCAGTTTACAACGATTGTTTGTCCTATGGACGAGTCTCCCACCTCAGTTGTAGATCTCTGGCAATTCTCCAGAGTGATCTGTCCTCTTGGCTGCATCTCTGATCAGTCTGCTCCTTGTTTTGAGCTGAAAGTTTTGAGGACAGCCGGGTCTTGGCAGATTGGCCGTGTCTGATCTCCTCCCATTTCAATATGATCGCTTGCACAGTGCTCCTTGAGATGTTTAAAGCTTGGGAAATATTTTTGTATCCAAATCCGGCTTTAAACTTCTCCACAACAGTATCTCGGACCTGCCTGGTGTGTTCCTTGGTCTTCATGATGCTCTCTGCACTTTAAACAGAACTCTGAGACTATCACAGAGCATGTGCATTTATACGGAGACTTTATTACACACAGGTGGATTCTATTTATCACCATCAGTCATTTAGGTCAACATTGGATCATTCAGAGATCCTCACTGAACTTCTGGAGTGAGTTTGCTGCACTGAAAGTAAAGAGGCCGAATAATTTTGCACGCCCCACTTTTCAGTTTTTTATTTCTAAAAAAAGTTTAAAATATCCAATAAATTTCGTTCCACTTCACAATTGTGTCCCACTTGTTGTTGATTCCTAACAAAAAATTACAATTTCATATATTTATGTTTGATGCCTGAAATGTGGCAAAAGGTTGAAAAGTTCAAGGGGGCCGAATACTTTTGCAAGGCACTGTATATCTGACTGCCTGTCAGCTGGACTCATCAGGCACTCCTCATCTCCCCTCGGCACTGTTTTTTTTTTTTTTGTCGGCAAGAAAGACAGGTCACTGCACCCATATATTGACTACCATGGTCTCAAAGCCATCACCAAACGCAACAGGTATCCACTCCCACTAATTAACTCTGCTTTTAACTGAAGCATTGGAGATGGCTAGCATACTCTTCGACCAAGTATTCAAGTTTCACGGTATCCCCCTGAATATCGTGTCGAACCGGGGGCCCCGATTCCCATGTGTGGAAGGAATTTTATGGGCCACGGTCAGCCTTACCTCTGGCTTTCACCCCCAGTCTAATGGGCAGGCCAAGTGTGCCAATCAGAAGATCCGAGGCCACTCTGCACTGCTTGTCTGCCCAGGACCCTGCCAAGTGGAGCCAGCAGGTGGAATGGGCTGAGCATGCTCACAATACACTCGCCAATTTCGCCACGGGTCTCTCGCCCTTTGAAGCATCACTCCAGTACCAGCCACCCCTCTTCCCAGATACAGAACCAGAGGTGGCAGTACCCTCCATGCACCATCACCTGCGGAGGTCCAAGGTTCAAATTCAACCCTTAACACACAATTGCTTGGATTGTAAGTTTGTATCAACTGTAAGTCGCTCTGGATAAGAGCGTAAAATGTAAATGTTAAATGTAATTTAAAATGTACACTCCGGGACAGTCAGTCTGACTCTCAGCGCAGAAACTCCTGTTGCAGGTGACATCCGGGAAACTTGCTCCCAGGTATGTCGGTCCCTTCCCTATCGATAAGGTTGTTAGTCCTTCTTCCATGCACCTGAAGTTACCAAGTCATATGCAAATTCATATCAAGTCATATCAAGTCATATCACCAAGTATATCACCCCACGTTTCAATCGCCCTAAGTCCAGACCCCCGCCACCCACCCACCCACGGGTCATTGGCCGAGGATTCCAGTACCTCGTGGACTGGGAGGGTTACAGGCCCAAGGAGCGCTGCTGGGTACCGGGTTCAGCTATTTACGATATTTCGTTAATTTGTGATTTTCACAGGGCAAATCTTGGCAGTACCTGATGATTGCCTGGTGTCCATCCTTGAGGGGGGTCCACTCTGCCTCCCCGTTCTTTTCACGTCTTTTTTCTTCCTTTTTATTCTTATCGCGCTACGCTTTAGACTCACTACATTTTCTTACCTTTTCATTCCACGCTTTTGTTTACATTCCGGTCCACTTCTCCACGTGCATTTGTTTTTGTTTTGGCTGCGGCGTGCTCTGTGTGTGCTGTGCTTCCTCATAGAGCCATTGGCATCATCACCTTCGTTCCGCCCCGCACACAGGTGCTGCATCTCAGCTCATTACTCAAACTCTATAAAATGCCGGATGAAGCAGCAGTCCGTTGACGCTTAGTGGTACCACGCTGTTGTAATCTTTCGTGTTTTGCAGATCTTGTCTCTAACCTCACCAAGTTTATCATCCTTAGCTCTAATTTTGCTACCTAGCCATTAGCTGTTGTGCTAGCTTTAGCCTTTAGCTTCACATTGCTCTTTCCCTGTTATGGTTTTTGTGGGTCTCCTTCTCTTCACAGTCCACATTCCGGTCAACCAGCTCACCATTCCAGATGTACCCATTGGGAAGCCAGCCAAGCCACCACAGCCTTTCCGGGTTTCTTCCTTTTCTCCGTTCCTGTTTCCTGGACTTCTCCTGGACCCCCACACCCGCTCAGCATTATCTCTACAAGGTTTTTGTTTTACTACCACTACCCCATACTCTCAGCTTGCACTGTAAATAAATAAACCTTTTTTCTACTACGTCACATTTCATCCTGTCTTTGGGTTTGCATTGGGTTCCAGCCTTGATTTTCATAGGTGATCCCTGATAGCCCTTAACACACAGTTGTAATTCACATGATTCAAATCATTTGAAAGGGGGCAAACAATCAATTAAAGATGCAGCAGCTGGAATCATCAGTTCTGGAGGACCTTAAGTTGAAAGTAAATGTCAGGTGGTGCAGTTGCAGTGCTACATAATGGACTGGTACACTAGTGCACTGGAGCACCATGCTCAACGAATTCCTGTAAGTGTGCTCAAATGAGAAAGGTAGCAAAAAATTTTAAAACTTTCACTTTGGGGATACAGGTGGCACAGTGGTCTAAGATGCTAGTCTACCACTCCAGGGATGTGAGATCAAATCCTGGTGGTGCCTACCTGCTGGGTCAAGCATCACATACAGACATGATTGCCTATGTCTAAGGGAGGGAAGACCAATAAGGTCCCCCAGTGCTGCAACAGCAATCCTGGCCTATGATGAACTGGCATCCATCATAGTCGCCGGAGCCACCATGCCCCAGGCCAGGAAAAAGCTGAGTTAAAAAATAAATGAAACCCAGATAACTATTTAAGATGTAAGTGTCCATACATATCGTAGAATTTTCTTAGTTTAATTTGGATTACATGGAAAAAGGGCAACTGTCGAACTATTGCTAAGGATACTAGAGTCTAAGATTAATCTTTTTTTCTTTTTTTTTTTCGTGAGATCAGGTTCTCTTAAAATGGTGTTAAAAATAAAAGATTATGGCAGTCTTGTGAGGTATCCCAGTAGTCCTTTTCTTCCTCCTTAATTCCCCACTCTTACACTATGCTGTTCATGACCAATAAATCAACTGATTATCTTTACAGATGTACCCATTATATTAATGTGCTTTAATGAATCAGAAAACTAAAGCTTAAAAATATGGGCTGAGCTGTTAAAGTGAACCTGAGAGCAAACCAACTGCTACTGACCTCAGTTCCTTTTCTTAGTGCTTATACACTGGGGCAAAAAAATATTTAGTCAGCCACTGATTGTACAAGTTCTCCTACTTAGAAAGGTGAGAGAGGTCTGTAATTTTCATCATAGGTACACTTCCTCTATAAGAGACAAAATGAGAAAAAAATCCAGCAAATTACATTGTAGGATTTTTAAAGAATTTAATTGTAAATCATGGTGGAAAATATGTATTTGGTCACCCATAAACAAGCAAGATTTCTGGCTCTCACAGACCTGTAACTTCGTTTTTAAGAAGCTCTTCTGTCCTCCACTCGTAACCTGTATTAATAGCACCTGTTTGACCTAGTTATCTGTATAAAAGACACCTGTCCACAGCCTCAAACAGTCAGACTCCAAACTCAACCATGGCCAAGAGCAAAGAGCTGTTGAAGGACACCAGGAAAAAAATTGTAGACCTGCACCAGTCTGGGAAGAGTGAATGTACAATAAGCAAGCAGGTTGGTGTGAATAAATCAACTGGGAGCAATTGTAAGAAAATGGAAGACATACGAGGTCTTTATTAATCTCCCTCGATCTGAGGCCCCACGAAAGATCTCATCACATGGGGTCAAAATTATCATGAGAACAGTGAGCAAAAATCCCAGAACTACATGGAGGGACCTGATGAATGACCTGCAGAGAACTGGGACCAAAGAAACAAAGACTACCATCAGTAACACACTACACTGAGAGGGACTCAGATCCTGCAACGCCAGGCGTGTCCCCCTGCTTAAGCCAGTACATGTCCAGGCCCATCTGAAGTTTGCCTGAGAGCATATGGATGATCCAGAAGAGGACTTGGAGAATATCATGTGGTCAGATGAAACCAAAATAGAACATTTTGGTAAAAACTCAACTCGTCATGTTTAGATTAAAAAGAATGCTGAGTTACATCCCAAGAACACCATACCCACGGTGAATCATGGGGCTGGAAAATATCATGCTTTGGGACTGTTTTTCTGCCAAGGGTGACAGGACGACTGATCCTTGTTAAGGGAAGGATGAACGGGGCCATATATCATGAGATTTTAAGAGGGAGAGAGGCAGAGCCGAGGCTCAAAGCAGCCAGAGAAGCCCAGCTAAAATAAAAGAAAATAAACAAACACTGTCCCTACTCTATCTAGGGCCCTATCTTACCCGGGCTACCTCTTAGCAGCCCCCGACTGGAGATCTTGGCATCCCCAGAACGTACCAGTGTCCCTTAATAGCCAGCAAACAAATGAAAAGGACAAGTGTCTGGAACGCCGTTAATGGCAGGGGTCGGGTTGCCAGAGCGCAAAATAGCTCAACATGATAGCAATGGTGCGACAATGTGTGAGTCCAGGAGTGTGCTTATATAGGCTCAAACACAGGTTTTTTTCTTCCTTAATAATAAATACCTTCATTTAAAAACTGGAGTTTGTGTTTACTTGTGTTGTCTTTGACTAATATTTAAATTGGTTTGATGTTCCGAAATACTTAACTGTGACAGACATGCAAAAAATAGGAAATCAGGAAGGGGGCAAACACTTTTTCACACCACTGTATATGACCATCAGTACCCACCCATTACAGTACTTTACGACATAGCACACTTCTTCCATGATGTCCATCCCTGTATGGCCACACAAAATCATCGTGGAGGGCATGCGGAGCTGATGAACGCAAGCAAAGTTTTAATCAGTATTAGTAGTTTGGACATACACTACTGTCAAAAATAAACTGTAATAAGATCAGCTCCAATCAGTTTGCACTCTTGTGGCCGGCCTGATCAAGAATGGAAGGCTACATTAACACGGAATCTCTGCAATACAGTACGGATGTTTAAAAAAATCTCAAACAATGCAGTAGGCTATTTACTGGCTTTTCCAGAAAGATAATCCACACCTTGGTACAGGAAAATTGTCTGAGAGCTTGTTATCAGACAACACCATCACTAGCTACTCTGTATCCCCTGCTGAAATTGTGAAGTGAATAGCCCGGGGCCTGCTGTTCTAGGTAATAACAATGTTTTTCTAGTACAGCAGGTAATTCAGGTTGGAAATTGTAAGATGTGTGTAAAGGCGACTCAGACTTTGAAGACTTTGAATTTTTTTAGTCCTGTAATTGAGTAGTAAGTAATGTGGGTTGTGGTACCCATGGATATGGAGGACTCACTGTATGAAGAAAATTGCTGGACATATTGAACAAGTTCTGTAAATGAATGGTTTTCTTTTAACTTTTACTTAAGGCTCTGGACTTAATAAAGCCTCTTGACCTATGCACCTCATTAATTTCAGTACTGCAGATGACAAACCTCTTGATTGAAAGCAAAATAATGCCAATATTTGTGACTCCATAAGTAAGGTGAAAGGTAAGATTATATACTATTAGAGCAGATCTTTACTCTTCTAAGAAATAATGTGATGTACACATTTTAGCATAAACCTTTTAACCTCTGAAAAAGGTAATCTTGAGTTGAGGTGTCTGTAGAGTAGTGAATAACTGTCAGACAAATGAGGTATGACAGAGAAAAGTGCACGAAAGACACGAACTGAACTTAAAAAGAAACCCCAGAGATATGTGTGGTGAATAAATTATCAAAATGTTTCAAAAAGTCTGTTTGTTGTTTATTTGTCCTTTTACACTTTTATATTGCTGTTGTCCTGAAGTCACTCACCTCTAATGTGGTTACGACTATTTTATCCACAGAGGAAAAATAGGAGTCCCACAGGAACTGGGTCTGCTGTCTCAGAGCCAAGATCTGCTCCGCTTTGATAGACCTGCTGATGGATGGAATCTGAGCAAGAAAGTGAGAAAGGGATGTAGGGAGACACAGAGAGAGAGAGAGAGAGAGAGAGAGAGAGAGATGGAGAGAGAGATGGAAAGAGAAAAAATTTACATCAACCTCCACCCATATCCATATTGAGTGTATAAAAGGTCGTTTGAGTCCCACTGGACTAATGCTAGAATTCACTGTGTGTGTGTGTGAGAGAGAGAGACAAAGAGAGAGCGAGAGAGTATGACCCTAATGACTGTGGGTCATTAATAATGGCAATTTCTAGTCATGTCCTCTGGTGTAAAATCTCTACACTGGGCTTTTTGCCTTTACTGCCATTTGGCCTGTGATATTTCAGCGGCACCATAGTTGGCACATTAATGACTTTACTTGGAAAGGGCAGGCAGGTAGCAGCCATTAATAACCACAGTAATTAATAGACATACAAAGGACGTTATATCTTACAGGATGCCAACTCAAGTCTATGTAAAATGTTTCTCCCATGGCTGAAGAATCAATTTTGAACCTCATTATTCTGAGTTGAGAAGTTGCTCTTTCTAAAGATCACCTGGATGAGGAGGTTGAACTCATAATTAACATGTATTCACTTACTGCATGCCTTTACTCAAAACCAACCAGGCTAAGAATATTTCAATCCAAGAACACAGCTAGACTGAAATGTCATAATGAAGAGCCAGTCTGACAAACATGGGATTTGAACACAGAATACTTATCAATACCAACTTCTGAATAGTGGACAATACCAATATCCCATTAATACATAAAGTATCAATGCTAGTGTTGCACCGATGCCGATACCGTAACAGTACTTGTGCAGATAATGGCGCTTACAGTGTCAGTATTGATAATAGAGAGCACCGATACCAGGAAGAGGCTATTGACGCACATCGTCCCCTTCCTCGTGGAATTATAAGGTTCTATCTGACATTTTTTTTCAAGATTTAGTAATTCATTTATACTTATTCTGTGACATATCCTTAACATTATGTGAGGTGTTTTACATTTTATGCATTTTGGACTCTTTATCTGCGAAAGAAGAGGGAATCTGATTGGTCCGCCTGTGTATTCGAAGCGCCGATTGGCTCTCACAGATGAGCCATGAGGTGTTGTACCTGCGGAGTCGCCGATTGGCTCTCACAGATGAGCGACTCCGCAGGTACAACACCTGCGGAGTCGCTCATCTGTGAGAGCCAGTCGGCGCTTCGAATACACAGGCGGACCAATCAGATTCCCTCTTCTTTCCCATGTTACTCAATGCTCAATGAGTGGGGTTAATAGAGTGGAGAAGAAAAGCTTGGTGAAGTCCGATGTTTTAGATGATTAGATAATGTTAATTAAAAAATAGGCAGTAGAAAATGTGTACTTTTATTGTTTTAAATAATAATTAAGATTAAATGCGGCAGAGTCGGTGTATGGCCGGTGGTATAAGGTGCAAGGCAGGAATAACTCTAGACAGGGCGCAAATCCATCATTAGGTGCGCGCACACAAAATTGACCTCTGCACTGGACAAAATATTTAGCAATGACCTTTTACACCTAACTTGCAATTATTATTTTTTTTCTTTTTCTTTTTTCTTTTTTTCTTTTATGAAAATGATGATTTGTCCTAAAACAACAAATGCCATAAAAACGAAATAATAAAAATGTCATAGAAAAATATCACATTTTATTTTCTGATACAGGTAGACAATCCGTTATGAGAATAATTTCATGTTTTTATAAGAAATGAGTTAACTGAGTACGTTCCTTGAAAACCATTGCTTCTTGTTATGTTTTTCCAGATAAAGTGACTTCTTAGGATTAGAAGGTTCCATCTACATTTGACCTGTTCTAAAAAAAAAACTTTGGTGGGATTTTGATATTGCACATTTAGAATGCATTTAGGGTGTCTGTGATTTTCATGTATCAAAGAGACTTGTTCCACATATCAGTTTTCCTATTTATAATACAAGATCTTTGAAGCTCAATATCTCAAAACTACTCAGAAGGCAGATAAAACCTTATATTTCCAAGGAGACGACATGCCACCACTAGATGAAGCTTAGCTCAGACTGTCTGTGGTGTATATTATTTCTCTCTTGCAATTATTTCTCACCAGTATTTTAGGGGTGGCTGAAATCTAAATATAACCAACAATTAAAAAGCTTCGTAAGATTATCCTTCCCTATTTGTGCTTGTTACTGCATTATGACAAATTTATTTTTTCATGTCTCTAAAACTTTTCAAACTCAAACAGTAAATACTATTATTTAAAGCTTACTATATCTTATTTGGGATACAGAACACTGGTTTTACCAAAACAAAGGCAATCTATAAAAAGTGGAATGCTATAAACATCAGGATTTATAGGCACCTATTGAGTAGTTAAGTTACATAGAGCTGGTATCGGTTTATCGTTACTTGGTATTGGCCGATACTTGAATTTCAGATATCGTATTGGAAGGAAAAAAGTGGTATCGGTGCATTCCTAATTAATGGTGATTAAGATTAGCAATTCACTGGACTGCACTGTAAAGATTGATCTACTGAATTACTGAAACAGGGTGCATCAATACTCATGAGGCATCAGCACTATTAGACTGAATGGCTATTTTATTAAAGTTACCTGCTCTTCATGAGTCGAGCTTCCCTGTAAGGAAATCAGTTATGTGACCACAGAGTGTAGCATACAATAAAGTGAGTAAGTTTTTTATGCATCAATTCCAGTGTGAAAAGTCAATAATAACATTTTTTGCATATTGGCCTGATAAAATGAAATATGCATAATCACATTAAAATAACATTACCCGAAACCCACATGTTGTCACATATTTGTATTTAACAGAGCAATGGCCCTGTTGTAAAAACTGTCTTGAAGTCTGTTTGTCCTAGTTTTGAGTTGTCTGTAACGTCTGCCAGAGGGCATCAGTTCAAACATCCGGTACCCTGGGTGTGTTCTGTCCGTAGCGCAACTGGAGAACCACACAGAGATGCAATAAGTTAGCACACTCTCCACGGAGCAGCGGTAGAAGACAGTCAGCAATTCCTTCTTTAGATCGAGTCTTTTTCACGACCGCTGAGGTGTTTTTAACTCCATTGGAGGTCTGCGTCCATATGTACCTCCAGAACTTGAAACTGGTCCCCCTCTCCACACAGTCCCCATTGATCCTGATTGGCTGAAGATCTGACTTCCTCTTCTTGAAGTCTACAATGAGGTCTTTAGTCTTGGAGGTGTTAATGTCCAAGTTGTTAAGTGCGCACCACCTCACCAGCCTTTGAACCTGTTTGCTGTTTCGTCACCATCAGAAATACAGGGTATAGAGCAGTAGACTCAGCACGCAGCACTGTGGAGATCCAGTGTTGAGTTTGAGGGCTGTGGAGAGATTTGAGCCAACTCTAACTCTTTGTACCCGGTCTGAGAGGAAGTCTCTAATCCAACCGTAGATGCTCCTTACGAAAGTCCAATGTCCAATAACTTTACTGTCAGTCCTTTTGGTAGAATAGTATTAAAGGCAGAACTAAAGTCAACAAAGAGTAGCCTAGCATAGCGCCCCTGCAGTTCCAGGTGGGAGATGGTAGTGTGGAGTGCTGTTACAATGGCATCCTCAGTTAATCTGTTAGCCTTATATGCAAATTGAAATGAATTGAAAAGGGGTCAGAGCAGGAGGTCAAGAATCACCAAGAATCAACAGGAGGCCATGCCGGTCCTCCAATTAATGTGTCTGAATGCACAACTCATCGTTCCTTATCACAGGCTATATCATTCATTCATTCATTCATTCATTCATGTTCTTAACCACTTAATCCTGATCCGGGTCTCAGAAAAGCCAGTGCCAAGCCAGCGGCACAGGGCGCAAGGCAGGAACAACCCAAGACAGGGCTCCAAAACATCCTAGAGCACATACACTCACACATTCATACAAAGACTCACACACTAGGTGGACTTTAGAGACACCAATTGTGGACCTGGAGTAAACCCACATAGAGACAAGGAAGAGATGCAGACGCCACACAGAAAGGACCCAGACTACTCCACCTGGGATTGGATCAGAATCTCCTTTGTTTGCACCATGATACATTTCCACAAACATGTGTTGTGAAGAGCAGACTTTGATAGATCCCTGTTCTTTAAATAGACTCAGGGACAGTTTCTTTCCCAAAGCCATCACGATGCTAAACGGGAACCTGCACTACTGACATATCACACAGTACAGAAACATTTTGCACAGTTTTTGCACATTTTTTTTGCACGGTAGTCTTAGTTTTTCTTAGTTTTTCTATTTATGCTGTGTGCACCTTAAGGAGAAGCTTCCAATCTCGTTGTACTATGTATACTGTGTATGCGACGTATAATGACCATAAAGGCTTTCTATTCTATTCTATTCTATTCTAAATAAAACAGGGTGCCCACTCACACCTGATTGTCATCCCATTGACTGACAACACCTGACTCTAGTTTCACATTCAAATTAACTGCTAATCCTAGAGGTGCACATACTTTTGCTACTCATTAATATATATGTATGCAGTGTAAATCCTAGATACTACATCCAGTACCAATTAGTGCCATGGTAGGTCAGCCATGTGTAAGTAGGTCAGCCTAGTTAAGTGTTTCTCATTAGCTTAAGCATATGTTATTTAGATGCTGATTTGGTCTCAGTGGCTCACAGACAGACCAAGCAATAGAAGGTGAACTTGCCAGCGACTAATGTCCTGCTCAAGTTAAGCTCCATAATTTTTTTTTATATGCTTGCACAACGATATGTTTTATGTGGTCAGTAAACTGGCAACTTGCAGTTTTGTGCAGTGGCAGTTTTAATAGGACAATTAGGTTTGCAGTGAATCTATCTATGGTCTGTACTTGGAGTCAGGCAAATATTTTGTTAATATGGAAGCATTTTTGCATGTTAATCCATCATCTGTAATTATTATGGGTAATAATTGTTCTTCATCTTTCTCAGTATCACTATAACCACTGGCCCAAGCTGTTTGTCTTCATTATATCCCCCATAATAATGAATACACCGCTTCATCATGGCTCCCTACAATGCTGCAAGAAAATTTGTGAACCCATTAAAACCCTTCATTTCTGCATAAATTACCTAAAGCATCAGCTGATTACCATAAAGGTCCTAAAAGTAGATAAAGTTATTTATTTATTAGTTTTTATTTGACGTCACATTAGCATCAATAGTTATATTCACAACAGACACAAAGTTATATCAACCCACACAACCCATTGGACAATTTAAAGTAAGCAATCTACATAATGCATGATTTTGGAACATGGGAGGAAAGCGGAGCATTCAAAGTAAACCCATGTGGACATGGGGACGACATGCAAACACCTCATAATTCGAGTCTGGGGTCGGGATTGAACCAGGGATCTCGGAGCTGAGGCGACTGCACAAACCTCATTAACTCACCTCTCGCCAAAAATTGCTATGAAAGAGATTAGACAGGAGTTTAGACTGTAGTTCTACATACAGTGGGGCAAAAAAGTATTTAGTCAGCCACTGATTGTGCAAGTTCTCCTACTTAGAAAGATGACAGAGGTCTGTAATTTTCATCATAGGTACACTTCAACTATGAGAGACAAAATGACAAAAAAATCCAGCAATCACATTGTAGGATTTTTAAATAATTTAATTGTAAATTATGGTGGAAAATAAATAAGTATTTGGTCAATAAAAAAAATTCAACTCAATACTTTGTAAGATAACCTTTGTTGGCAATGACAGAGGTCAAACATTTCCTGTAAGTCCCAGAAGTTGAATCTGTTTCATCTGGACATAGATTTTGTCAGAGAAACGTTTCGTCACTCATCTAAGTGACTTCTTCCTTCAGTCTCAGCAGTTGGAAAACTTCCACAATCTTATATACAGCACCTTTGCATAACGACTGGGGACCAGCACCATTGCATAACAATGGGACCGGTGATCAGTTTAATATGCAGATTGACATAGCCATTAACGACAATGGCCAACGTGTGCCATTCACACAGGATTGGGGAAGGGGCTGCGATGGCTCCGTTGTAAGATGGTGAGAAGTGGTACTTTGAGGCCCCCTTCTCGGGTTCAGGGATGGACGTTCCCTTTTTACAAAAATGGGCTTCTTTTACTCTGCGTTCAAACATCGTTCCTCGCTATCAAGGATCTGCACGTCTTCATCCTTGAAAGAGTGACCACTGGCCTGTAGGTGGGTGTAAACCGCAGAGTCCCTGACCTGATGAGGTAGTTCTTCTATGTTCTGCCATCCGTTTCGCCAGTGGCTGTTTGGTTTCCCCGATGTACAATTCCTGGCAATCCTCGTGGCACTTAACAGCTTACATTACATTACTCTGTTTGTGCTGGGGGACCCGATCCTTGGGGTGGACCAGTTTCTGGCGTAGCGTGTTTTGGGGTTTGAAAGCCACTGAGATGCGGTGTTTGGCAAAGATGCGTCTAAATTGTTCAGATGTTCCTGCCACATATGGAATCATCACTGGTTTACGCTTAGACTGTGGTTGTTGTTCTCCTCTCGTCGATCTGCTGGAGCACTGAATGGGCATCTTACCGGCATTGACAAAGGCCCAGTTCGGATAACCACATTTGCCCAGGGCCTGCTTAATGTGAGATTTCTCTCCATCCTTGGCCGCTGTGTCAGTGGGAACGCTGTCTGCTCGATGGTACAGTGTCCTGATAACTTCTAGTTTGTCCTCCAGTGGATGATGAGAGTCAAACCAAGTACTGATCCGTATGTGTTGGCTTACGGTAAACATCGACTTTCAATCGCCTGAACCAATCGCAGCCCTTCCCCAATCCTGTGTGAATGGCACACGCCATTGTCGTTAATGGATATGTCAATCTGCATATTAAACTGATCACCGGTCCCATTGTTATGCAATTGTGCTGGTACCAGTCGTTATGCAAAGGTGCTGTATATAAGATTGTGGAAGTTTTCCAACTGCTGAGACTGAAGAAGTCACTTAGATGAGTGTCGGTTTCTCCAACAAAATCTATGTCCAGATGAACAGATTCAACTTCTGGGATTTTCTTACCTGGATTATTGAGCATGCATCAAGACATTTCCTGTAAGTATTCACCAGGTTTGCACACACTGTAGCTGGTATTTTGGTCCATTCCTCCATGTAGATCTCCTCTAGGGCAGTGATGTTTTGGGGCTGTCGCTTGGCAACATGGACTTTCAACTCCCTCCACAAATGTTCTATGTGGTTGAGGTCTGGAGACTGGCTAGGCCACTCCAGGACGTTGAAACGCTTTTTAGGGAGTCACTCCTTTGTTGCCCGATCAGTGTGTTTGGGATCATTGTCATGCTGGAAGACCCAGCCATGTTCCAGCCTTGATCTTCAATGATACATGGCCCCGTTCATTCTTCCCTTAACACGGATCAGTCCTCCTGTCCCCTTTGCAGAAAAACAGTCCCAAAAGCATGAGGTCTCCACACCCATGTTTCCCAGTAATTATGGTGTTCTTGTGATGCAACTCAGATTTCTGCATCCTCCAAACACGGCGAGTTGAGTTTTTACCAAGAAGTTCTATTTTAGTTTCATCTGACCACATGATATTCTCCCAATCTTTTTATGATCATTCATATGCTTTCTCTGGCAAACTTCAGACGGGCCTGGACATGTACTGGCTTAAGCAGGGGGATACGCCTGGCACTGTCCCTCTCTCGGCGTAGTGTGGTTACTGATGGAAGCCTTGTTACTTTGGTCCCAGCTCTCTGCAGGTCATTCATCAGGTTCCTCAATGTAGTTCTGGGATTTTTTTCTCACTGTTCTCATGATCATTTTTGACCCCACAGGATGAGATCTTGCATGGAGCCCCAGATCGAGGGAGATTATCAATGGTCTTGTATGTCTTACAATTGCTCATTCACACAGTTGATTTATTCACACCAACCTGGTTGCCTATTGTACATTCACTCTTCCCAGCCTGGTGCAGGTCTACAATTTTCTTCCTGGTGTCCTTCGACAGCTCTTGGCCATGGTTGAGTTTGGAGTCTGACTGTTTGACGCTGTGGACAGGTGTCTTTTATACAGATAACGAGGTCAAACAGGTGCCAGTAATACAGGTAACGAGTGGAGGCCAGAAGAGTTTTTTAAAGAAGTTGCTACAGGTCTGTGAGAGCCAGAAATCTAGCTTGTTTGTGGGTGACCAAATACTTATTTTCCACCATGATTTACAATTAAATTCTTTAAAAATCCTACAATGTGATGTCCTGGATTTTTTTTCTCATTTTGTCTCTCATAGTTGAAGTGTAACTATGATGAAAATTACAGACCTCTCTCACCTTTCTAAGTAGGAGAACTTCCACAATCAGTGGCTGACTAAATACTTTTTTGCCCCACTGTAACCATAAACTATTTAATGCGTGTACATGAACTACACATATTATATTATCTATCTACTTTACTCCATGCATTATATAAACCTTTAGATTTGCACATTTTGTGGTAGACAGAACTATATAATATATTTAAGATCAGTTGGCAACAATTATTTTACAGAAACCCTAATCATCAGCTACTTTAATTTTGTTTATAGAACTTATTTGAGAACTACCAATAAGTGTTATTATTGTACTCCCACACCTTTGTGCTCTCTTTGCTCTGAAGGTAGTGTTTTCACTTTTGACACATGTACTGTGAACGTTTTAATGTCAAAGATTTTTGGTTAAGGGCCACATATACATTATCAGATCTTTTTAACATGCATAGAACTCTCCTCAGTTTTTGCTTTTACATGATCACACTTGAATGAATCTGACTCATAAATGAGAGATGTTTTTGTCTGGCTGTTCTTAAAGCCGCTAAAAAGATGCTGTCTTTGCTTTGGCAGACTGCACATTCTGTTTGTCATCAATATTTGATAACTTACTCATATGGTGATTATTAAAATTGATCTGTCTGTTGCTGGAATTCATGGAGTCAATGCCAAGGCTATGGACACCTGGAACAGTGTTCTGAAAAGAACTGAAGATTTACTGTAATGAGTTTTTATTTCTATTATATAGGATCCCCTGGGATAGGGTGGGAAAAAATTGTCCTTTGTTGAAATAACAATAAAAGTTGAAAACTTTTGATGAACTTGGTGATCGTCCAGTTGGATGTCTTTGAAGATCTGATGAAAAGTACAACAGTGAATTAATGAATTAACTTCCTACTAGAAGCACCGTGCTGAATTTACCTAGTTAAAGAACGGTCAAAAAGACTGCTGAGTCTTTACACTAGATCGCTGTTATTGATACATTATTGTCGCTAAATGGCGTTTCTTGTATAAAGCAAAAGGTTTAGTTACAAGATCAGCTTGCTTTCAGCCAGTGTCTTTTGTTTCTGTGGCTATTGTCAGTATGGTGAGGCTATTCCATTAGAATGCTTGTTGACTCTTCCATTATTCAGCATAATGTTCTGATTAAGCCGATTTATTTATTTATTTACTTATTTGTGCTATCCATGTTTCCAAAAGCATACATTATGAACACACTATAAACCGAACTTAAACCAGCAAACTGAACCAGCACTGAGTGGTAGTCATGTAGCCTAAGTGTTTTAGTATCCAATTCATCCGTCTTGCGTTTGAAACAGTTACATTTTATTTAACAAATGTGGAAGTAGTCTGAATGTAACTGAAATTGGAAATGGGTCTGTTTTTAAATATTATATACATAGGCTTGGAAACGAATAAATAGCCTATTATACACCGTTCAAAAAAATAAAGGGAACACTTAAACAGCACAATATAACTCCAAGTAAATCAAACTTCTATGAAATCAAACTGTCCATTTAGGAAGCAACACTGACTGACAATCAATTTCACATGTTGTTGTGCAAATAGAATGGACAACAGGTGGAAATTATTGGCAATTAGCAAGACACGCTCAATAAAGGAGTGGTTCTGCAGGTGGGGACCACAGACCACTTCTCAGTACCTATGCTTTCTGGCTGATGTTTGGTCACTTTTGAATGTTGGTGGTGCTTTCACACTCGTGGTAGCATGAGACGGACTCTACAACCCACACAAGTGGCTCAGGTAGTGCAGCTCATCCATGATGGCACATCAACGCGAGCTGTGGCAAGAAGGTTTGCTGTGTCTGTTAGCGTAGTGTCCAGAGGCTGTGGACACTGTGGAGGACGGCAACAACCCAGCAGCAGGACTGCTACCTCCGCCTTTGTGCAAGGAGGCACAGGAGGAGGACTACCAGAGCCCTGCAAAATGACCTCCAGCAGGCCACAAATGTGCATGTGTCTGCACAAACGGTTAGAAACCAATTGCATGAGGATGGTATGATGGCCCGACGTCCACAGATGGGGGTTGTGATTACAGCCCAACACCGTGCAGGATGCCAGAGAACACCAGGATTGGCAAATTAGCCACTGGCAGGTTCACACTGAGCACATGTGACAGACGTGACTGGAAATGCCGTGGAGAGCGATCTGCTGCCTGCAACATCCTTCAGCATGACCGGTTTGGCAGTGGGTCAGTAATGGTGTGGGGTGGCATTTCTTTGGAGGGCCGCACAGCCCTAAAACTGCTCGCCAGAGGTAGCCTGACTGCCATTAGGTACTGAGATGAGATCCTCAGACCCCTTGTGAGACCATATGCTGGTGCAGTTGGCCCTGGGTTCCTCCTAATGCAGGACAATGCTAGACCTCATGTGGCTGGAGTAGTTCCTGCAAGATGAAGGCAGTGAAGCTATGGACTGGCCCGCCCGTTCCCCAGACCTGAATCCGATTGAGCACATCTGGGACATCATGTCTCGCTCCATCCACCAACATCACGTTGCACCACAGACTGTCCAATGAGTTGGCGGATGCTTAGTCCAGGTCTGGGAGGAGATCCAGGAGACCATCGCCACCTCATCAGGAGCATGCCCAGGCGTTGTAGGGAGGTCATACAGGCACGTGGAGGCCACAGACAATACTGAGTCTCATTTTGACTTGTTTTAAGGACATTACATCAAAGTTGGATCAGCCTGTAGTGTGTTTTTCCACTTCCATTTTGTGTGTGACTTTAATTTAATTTCCATTGATGATTTTTGTGTGATTTTGTTGTCAGCACATTTAACTTTCTACAGAACGAAGTATTCAGTGAAATTATTTCATTCATTCAGATCTAGGATGTGTTATTTGAGCGTTCCCTTTATTTTTTTGAGCAGTGTATAATGCCCAAATGTCTTTGAAGCCTTTTATCACCTGCCATTTGCCCTCAAAGTATATCATGGGGTATTGAATTTCATTCCAGTAATGCAACCTTGTTTGCATAGTTATCCAATTATATATGACAGATATAATGATTGATATGTCCGGGCGCCACCAGGTCATTTAATTGGGTTCAGTGTTTTGAGTATAGACCCGGATGATTTTTAATATTATATCTAACATTATATCCAATATATTACATTAAAGTCTTAATATTCTTTTTAACATAACTGCCAAAATCAGCGTAGGTTTCTTTCAGGTCTGTGCATGCTTGTGTGTTCCTGTTTGTCATTGTGGGCATGGCAGAGTCATGCAGCGGGAGAAGTTTTAACATGATATATAACATTATATCCACTATTTAACAATAAAGTCTTAATATTCTTATTAACATTACGTCTGATCTTCACAACACATGTTCATGGATGTGTATAATTGCATGAAAAAAGATCATTTCAGAGGAGTTCAGAAAAAGGAAAAGCTCAGGAAGGAAAGTTTCAAAAGCGTCTTTTCCAAAGGAAAATGTCAGAACGTCTGCCCGTGAACTGACTCTCAAGAGGATACAGGAAGACAGTGCCCAAACATAAAAATTGTCCTAGCCAAAAATGATTAAAGACTAAAGCTAATGTTTTGGCATTGTCAAGTCAACATTCTGACCTTAGCGTAATATAAATGTTGTGGAAGCATTGTCTTTGGTGGAACCCATCAGCATTCCAGAGTTCATGCTGTATTATGCCAATTAATGGGCTTAATATTCCTCCAAGACAATGAGCATGCCCTGCTCTACACTTACCCAGAAATGTATAGTTACAAGTAGTCAAGTCAAGTCAGATTTATTTATATAGCGCTTTTTACAATGGAGCATTGTCTCAAAGCAACTTTACAAGTTTAGATTATCTCCTAATAACTACGTCCAATCCCAAATTGAGCAAGCCTAGGGCGACAGTGGCAAGGAAAAAACTCCCTAGTTCTAGGAAGAAACCTTGGGAGGACCAAGACTCAAAAAGGGACCCAACCTCCTTGGGCAGCGTATTTCTGCAAAAGTGGGACTCATCAGATACTATGAGGTTCACATACTAAAATTCCAAAATAAATAAATGACCATGTATATTTTTTTGTCACATTTGTTTAATTAGGTTCTCCTTATTTACTTTTAGGTCTTGTGTTTTTCAACAGATGTTAATTTTGCAGAAATGTAGAACATTCTAAAGATTTCACAGTCTTTCAAGCACCATTGTCTATATGGAAGTTGTGTTTATAATACACTCACTGGCCACTTTTTTTAGAAACACTTTGCTAGTACCTGTCACACCCCATGGACTTGCTATGGTTTCTCTTCTGCTTGCTTCTGCCATGTTCCCGCACCTCTTAGCTCTGTACCTGAGCACATTAGTTCCATATTTGAACCGTTAGCGTCATCTAGCTCAGTACCTGGGCCGTTAATGCCCTGTAGCTCAGTACTTGAGCACGCTAGCTCCATACCTGAGCACGCCATGCCTCTTAGCTCCGTAGATGAGCCGTTAGTGCCGTGTAGCTCAGTACCCAAGCCATTAGCACTGACTAGCTCTGTGTTTGAACAGGTCAGCTCAGTACAGAGGTCCGATGCGCCGCCTGGCTCCATATCGGAGCCCGCTGCACCCTTTAGTTTCGTATATGAGCATGTTGGCGCCATACCTGATTTGGTTGATTCTGTATTTGAACCATTAGCGCCGTCTGGCTCTGTATGTGAGCCCGCCGTGCCCTTTAGTTTTGTACCCGAACATGTTAGCTCTGAATCCGAATTCGTTAACTCTGTTTCCGTGCACGTCACGCCTCTTACATCCATAGATGTGCTGTTATGTTAAACTGATCTGTAGCCGAGCACACCGCACCCTTTAGTTTAGTACCTGAACACATCAGCGCCCCGTGCCTGCGCCGAGGACATCCGTTCCAGTGCCTGCCCCGAGGACGTCCATGCAAGAGGCCAGCCAGGAGGCCATTTGTCACCCAGAGGCCTGCACAGAGGCCGTTTGTTCCGGTGAGACCTGTACAGAGGCAGCTTGTTCCCGTGAGGACTTCATAGATTCCGTCTGTTTCCGAGAGGCCTGTCAGGAGGCCATCTGTTCCCGAGGGGCCTGCCCAGAGACCGTCTGTTCCAGAGGGGTCTGCCCAGAGGCCGTTTGTTCCCAAGACCTGCAAGAAAATGTCCAGAGCACGTCACTCTCCGAGGACACCTACTCCTGTGCCGTTATGGGGACATTTGCTCCGGTTCTGGAGACGTTACTTCCAGTGCCTGGTCCGAGGAGGTCCGTTCTAGTCACTGACACGAGGACTTCTGTACCAGTGCCTGTTCCGAGGGGGTTCATTCCCGAATCGGTCGCAAGGGCGACTTTTAAGACAACTTAGTTGTGAGGGCAACTACTGAGTCAGAAACGGTTCCGAGGGGGATTTTCAAAACAGAATCAGTCTTCAGGGCGATACTCACCGCAGAGTCGGCCATGATGACAACTCCCAGTACAGAGATGGTGGCTAGGGCAAATCATGTTCCAGAGTCCAACAGGGGGTCTCTGGTTCCAGAAATGGTCACTAGGGTGACTTCCGCTCCAGAGTCTGACAGGGGCTGTCTGACTCCAGAATTGGTTGCTAATGTGACGTCCGTGCCAGAATCAATCACTATGGCAACTCCGGTTCCAGAGTCTGACAGGGGGGCTCTGGTTCCATCCATGGTCACCAAAGTGATTTCCGTGCTAGAAATGGGCACTAGGGAGATCTTTGTTCCAGAGTTGGTTGCAGGCGTGACTTCCTTTCCAGAATCGGCCGAGAAGGTGACCGCCGTTCCCGAGCGAATACCGAGCCCAAGCAGGTCCTGGTTACGTCTGCACCATAGTCGCACGATGAAGGCTTTGATTGCAAGCACAATCACCAGCAGCACATCGATGACCTCACTCGCCATCGGCCAGATATCAGCCAGAATCTGCCCAGATGTTGTCCAGAGAGGAAACCACAGAAGAATGAGACAATTCCAAGGCGCCATTTGGTAAGGAGTTCTTGCTCCATAGCGGACTCCTTGGTGAGGGGGTTATGTCACGGCCCACAGCCTTGCACTGGTTTCTCTTCTGCTTGCTTCAGCCATGAGCAAGCGTGACGACACTGCACGCAGGGAGTTTTTCCTTGCCACTGTCGCCTTGGGCTTGCTCAATTTGGGATTGGACGTAATTATTAGGAGATAATCTAAACTTGTAAAGTTGCTTTGAGACAATGCTCCATTGTAAAAAGCGCTATATAAATAAATCTGACTTGACTTGACTTGACGCAGACCGGCGCTGGGTCACGTGGGACCCGAAGAACAAGCTTGTGCTCTGCTCCGTATTATGAACATTAATAAACTGATTGAACACAGCTGCTGTGGACTGTTCATAAGCTCTGCTCTAGCCTACGCTCGGTGCATAGTATTGATGTGGCTGTGTTCGTGCACACCGTACTCGCCAGCCAGGGTGGATTACCTGCATGTCTCACATTCATGCCTCGCGTTCCGTCTGCCTTGGATTACTCCAGCCTCATTCCTGATCTGTGTATGGATCTGCCTTGCTGCGTTTGGTTTCGCTCTGGTTTCGCTTTGGTTTCTCATATTCGAACCCGGCCATTGTCGGATCACCAACAGAACCTAGATTCATTGCTGAAGATGACATTCTGTCTGTAGCAGTCAGGTTTCTCCTTCACAACAACACTACAAACAAATTCGATTGTGCCTGGCTGTCAATGGCAAGACATGTTATGGACACAGTGACAATAAATTTCTTTCTGCTAAGCACCTGGAAATGGTCTGGGCAGAGACAGGGGTGTGGAGTGAAGGTGTCGTCTGTGTCTGGATGGTGGAAAATGAAACTGTGTTAGCTGCACGTGCTTGTTGGTAGATCAAACAATCCTCTCTTCTGGAGGTCTGCCCCGGCTGTTTGGAGGCTTTTCGCCATGTATGCATGAACTCATGAAACCTCTGCTCCAAACATTTTCTAACAAATAGGGTCAGAATGGCCTAGATGGCGGGCAATTCTGTTATGAGTAAATTCTGTCAACTGGGCAAAATGTCATCTAGTGCATCGTAGAGGCATGTCTAGCAGTCAATGATCTCTCACCAAGAGGTACACTACCCATTACCCGAGAGCCTTTTTATAGGGCAGTGGGCAGTGGTGGAAGCACTTTTATGCCCTCTTGTGGCGAGATCTAATGCCTAATCAAACCACACCTGTGGGGCATAAAAGTATATAAGCAGCCACTGATTGTGCAAGTTCTCCTACTTAGAAAGATGAAAGAGGTCTGTAATTTTCATAATAAGTACACTTCAACTATGAGAGACAAAATGACAAAAAACAAAATCCAGGAAATCACATTGTAGGATTTTAAAAGAATTTAATTGTAAATTATGGTGGAAAATTAGTATTTGGTCAATAACAAAAATTCAACTCAATACTTTGTAACATATCCTTTGTTGGCAAAGACAGAGGTCAAATGTTTCCTGTAAGTCTTCACCAGGTTTGCACACACTGTAGCAGGTATTTTGGCCCATTCCTCCATGCAGATCTCCTCTAGAAGACTGATGTTTTGGGGCTGGACAAGGACAAGGACTTTCAACTTCCTCCACAAATTTTCTATAGGGTTGAGGTCTGGAGACTGGCTATGCCAGTCCAGGACCTTGAAATTATTTTTAAAGAGCCACTCCTTCGTTGCCCCAGCACTGTGTTTGGGATCATTGTCATGCTGGAAGACCCGGTCACATTCCATCTTCAATGCTCTCACTGATGGAAGGAGGTTTTGGCTTAAAATCTCACAATACATGGCCCCGTTCATTCTTCCCTTAACCCAGATCAGTCGCTCTGTCACCTTTGCAGAAAAACAGACCCAAAGCAGGAGGTTTCCACCCCCATGCTTCACAGTAGGTATGGTGTTCTTGGGATGCAACTCAGCATTCCTCTTCCTCCAAACATGATGAGTTGAGTTTTTACCAAAAAGTTCTATTTTAGTTTCATCTGACCACATGATATTCTCCCAATCCTCTACTGGATCATCCATATGCTCTTTGGCAAACTTCAGATGGGCCTGGACATGTACTGGCTTAAGCAGGGGGACACACCCAGCACTGTAGGATCTAAGTCCCTCTCAGTGTAGTGTGTTACTGATGGAAGCCTTTGTTACTTTGCTCCCAGATTTCTGCAGGTCATTCATCAGGTCCCTCCATGTAGTTCTGGGATTTTTGCTCACCAATCTCATGATCATTTTGACCCCACGGGTTGAGATCTTGCGTGGGGACCCAGATTGAGGAAGATTATCAGTGGTCTTGTATGTCTTCCATTTTTGGTTTTATTCACACCAACCTGCTTGCCTATTGTAGATTCCCTCTTCCCAGCCTGGTGCAGGTCTACAATTTTCTTCCTGGTGTCCTTCGACAGCTCTTTGGTCTTGGCCATGGTTGAGTTTGGAGTCTGACTGTTTGAGGCTGTGGACAGTTGTCTTTTATACAGATAACGAGGTCAAACAGGTGCCATTAATACAGGTAACGAGTGGAGGACAGAAGAGTATATTTATTTTTCAAATACTTATTTTTCACCATGATTTACAATTAAATTCTTTAAAAATCCTACAATGTGATAGTGTACCTAGTACATGTAGTACATAAACACACATACATACATACAGTGGGGCAAAAAAGTATTTATAATACTTTATGTAATATATTTACATACACACAAACATATATATATATATATATATATATATATGTTTGTGTGTATGTAAATATATTATATAAAGTATTATAAATACTTTATATAATATAATATAATATAATATAAATACTCGGAGAAACGTCGCTCAAGTCTCTGAAGAAGTCACTTAGATGAGTGACGAAACGTTTCTTCGACAAAAAACTTTGTCCCGATGAACGGATTCAAGTTCTGGGATTTTCTTACCTGGATTATTAAGCATGCATCAAGACCTTTTACTAGATACTTTTCCAGTTCCTTCACAAAACTGCTAAAATTAAAATGTTTCGTTTTTTCCATGTGTATTTCCATTGTTTGCATTTGGTACAATGCAAAGAATGTTACAAATGCGGAATCTGTCTATAAGAAGCAGTATTACTGACACTCATAAGACATAAGTAATTTTAAGCAAGTGAATGTCCATTAATTTGTATATAATAGGATCAGTATTTGTCAAAACAAAATGGTAGAAAAGCATGAGCATTGATGTATTATTATTCCCACGATCGTAATGTCGCACTGTATGAAACATGATCAAGAACTTTCAAGCATTGCAATTTAGCTAACCTCTCTGGACGTACATGAAATACCAAAGTTTGAGAGATTTTGCATTGAAGGATTTTTAAATGGTTTAGAAACAACCACCATTAACTTAGAAATAGATTCAAGCTGAGCTGCAGAACCAAGGAAAACAGTGTCTGCCACATTGGCTGTCATCTGAATAAAACTGGAGACTCTCTGGTAGGAGGTTCAAGAGGATCCCAGTATTGACACAGAAACATAAATACACCATCCTGGTATTTGTGACGGGGTTAGATAGCCAACATCCTTCTAGGAGAATGTCCTATGGATATATCAGACCAAAATAAAGCTTTCAGGTAAAGTTCCTTACTCAAGGTGTGTGTACAAACTGTGTATGTGTGTCTGTGTAATAATGTATAACCATGAGTTACCTGCAGGAGCAACCTTTCATCTCCAATGACAGCAGCCTTATTCCAGTCGATAACCTCAGAGAAAGGGAGCTCCCATCCATTACTCAGTAACACAGGGATACACGCTGCCTAAGACACACACACCCA
Organism: Ancistrus triradiatus; assembly: GCA_025084515.1. Taxonomy (NCBI): domain Eukaryota; kingdom Metazoa; phylum Chordata; class Actinopteri; order Siluriformes; family Loricariidae; genus Ancistrus; species Ancistrus triradiatus. The sequence goes on from JAJAGP010001154.1 coordinate 124,266, forward strand.
CACACACACACACACACAAAATGTAACTTCATACTATGAATATACATGAATATACATTATACATGAATATACATTTACTTCATTTGTTTATGTTAGCTGTTAAAATAGTGATTGAGCTCTGTACTGCATTAAAAACTGGATAACTGAAGTATAATTATTTCATTCTAAAAGGACAAATGTTTTTCTTTCTTCTATGTTGAATCTAGATTGTGGAATTTGAGAAAGCTGTCAGAGAAGGATGCTAAAGATCAAGTTCTGCCAAAGCATTATGTGAGACTGCTTTTTGCCTCATTGTTATTCCTGATTAGTGCAGAAACCCTGACAAGAAAATTGGGCCAAAATTCTGCGTTGTTATGTGGCTTCATAGAACATAATAAAGCAGATGACATGCTACTTCTCCAGAAACGTAACTTAACCTAACATAACTAAGTTTTCCACTGTAGAGAAGCACCAGTAGAGAAATATTCAGCCACAATTTAATACTATGGGCAGGTTTTGTGGCTGTATATATTCATTCATCCATTCATTTATAAATATTCATTTATATATATTTATTCATTCATATATATATTATTCATTTATATACCATACCTGCATAATCCAAACCAGGGTTGTGAGCTATAGTATAACTGGCATTATATATATATATATATATTTCCAATCTTCATTTCAATCTTTGTGAGAATGAGCACACCTTAGCCTTTTCATCATTATAGATGGACATTATACCATTAATTAAACAATGGTATGTCTAATGTAATGGTGGCCTAAGACTTGTGCATTAATGCAAATATCTAATCAGCAAATTACATGGCAGCAATGAAATGCATTTAGGCATGTAGACATGGTCAAGATGAAGTTCAAACCGGACAGGCTACAGCAGAAAACCACACCAGGTGTCACTCGTATCAGCTAAGAACAAACAACTAAGGATACAATTCACATGGGTGAATCTTTGTTTAGAGCCCAGTCTCATGGCTTTGCTCAAGTGCTGCTCATGCAAATTGTGCTCAAGTGTTACTCTTGCACAATGTCCACATTGCACACAAGCAGTATCTATATATATATATATATATATATATATATATATATATATATATATATATATATATATTTATATGTGTGTGTGTGTGTGTGTGTGTGTGTGTGTGTGTGTGTGTGTGAGTGCATATAGTTTTTCACCAACATGTGCTGTGCTGTGAAGAGCAGATCAGATCCACGTTCTTTAAATTAAACAGGATGCCCATTCACACCTGATTGTCATCCCATAGGCTGAAAACACCTGACTCAAATTTCACCTTCAAATTAACTGCTAATCACATACTTCACATACTTTTGCCACTCACTAATATGTAATATTGGATAATTTTTCTCAATAAATAAATATTTTATTTGGGTTCTGTTTATCTACTTTTAGGACAAGTCAGATGATGTTTTAGGTCATATTCTAAAGGGTTCACAAACTTTCAAGCACCACTGTGTGTGTGTGTGTGTGTGTGTATATATATATATATATATATACACATACATACATACATATTATATATATCATATTATGATATTCTTACATAATATTACCATATTCTTCACATTTATTTCAGCTCTTCATTAAACTGAACTACATGCATGGGTGGTGCAGCAGGACCAATACACTAGCTCACGCAAATTTTTGTATCTGACAGAAGAGGGGCTAGTCTGGGATCATCCCCCAGCACTGCAACAGCAACTGCAACAGCAACCCCTGTCATCCCTGTGATGTACCGGCATCCCTTTCAGGGCAGGCATATGCCTGTGCCCTGTGTTCTCTGGGATTGTTGGAGAGCAAAAGCTGGGATAAAACAGAAAGAGAGAGCAAGAGCGCGCAAGAGAGAGAGAGAGAGAGAGAGAGAGAGAGAGAGAGAGAGAATATAACACTGTACTAGCTCGACAATGTCTGATGAATTTTACTTCTGGTTTCTGGATGGTTTATATTGCAGCAGGATTAACTGTACATAACTTGAATTCCTCTGTGTATAAAAAATGTCAGATATAATTATTTATAATTATGGAATCATTACAAAAGTGTCTTTGTTTTAGAAAAAATAGATATGTTTTTAATTATGCTAGCATTAAGTGATTGATGTTAAGGCATTACTAATTTAGCAAAAGACTATTATTGCGTGAAATTACCTTTTTAGTTTATAATTCACATTACCCAGCACCCATTACTCCTGTGCCCTAATGGCAATAAATGGTAATAAATCATTACAGAAGTCTTCATAAGTCTTCATTGTATTTTTACAGCTGAAATTGTTCTGTTTAATAAAGCAAGTAAATTGTCTTCCCTTAGGTTGCAATTTATGTAATTCTCTGGTGAATTTAAAGTTCAATTTCGGAAACTAAATGGCAAAAAACAAAAGAAATTTCAGTCTGATGTGTGTTCTCTAAAATTAAGAATCTTGTTGGAATCATATATTAACAGACAAAAAAAAAACAAAAAAACTCACCAAGAATGTGTTGTTGGGAATTGAATGACACTTTTATATGTGTGAATGTAATGATGACATATGTTAGAAATTACAATATTAGAGAGAAAGGATACATTTATTGGAGCAAACTGTTCAATTGAAAGGAGGCTCTAGTTAACAGTTTTGCTCACCATTATTGGCAGCCCATCATTTTTTGCATAATCTGTACAATATTTTCAGAAATAAATGGAAATGTATCAAATTCATATAATTAGGATTTTTTAATTGGAGGTCCAAAGTAATATAACAAAGAACATTGTTTTTCAGCTTACATGTTGTAATTGCAAAGAAGAAACAGAAAAAAACGGCATGGGCAGTAATAAAAGCACCCCTCCTTAATATTTGATGGCACACCCTTTGGCAGTGATGACAGCTCCGAAACGTTTCTTGTAGCCATCTATAAGCTTCTTGCAACTCTCAGCTGGTATTTTCTCCCATTCTTCCTCTGTAGTTTGTTCAAGCTCTTTCATGTTTGCTGGGTTCTTTTTCCCAATGGCAGATTTCAGCTCACCCCAAAGAATTTCAATGGGATTGAGATCAGGACTCATTACTGGCCATTTTAAAACAGTCCATTTTTAACTTTTCAACCATTCTTGCATGCTTTTGGATGTGTGCTTTAGGTCTTTGTCTTGCTGGAGGTCCCATGATTTTCAACTATGGGTCATTACACTGGGTAGGACATTTTGCTCTAAAATCTCTGGGTAATTCTATGATTTCATGATTCCTGTGATATGATCAAGACCTCCAGTACCAGATGCAGCAAAGCAGCCCCACAGCATTATTAATCCTCCACCATGATTAACTGTAGGTAGGGTGGTCTTTTCCTTATACGGTTCATTGCGCTGTTTGTAAACAAACTGTTGGTGTGTATTACCAAAAAACTCTATATTTGTTTCATCTGTCCACAGAACATTTTCCCAGAAGGATTGTGGTTTGCCCAGGTACTCTTTGGCAAAGACTCGTTTCTTTTAATGTCTTTTCTTCAGCAATAGTTTCTTCCTTGGTCTTCACCCATAAAGCTCTGCTTGGTTTAGTGTGTCACGTATAGGACCTTGTTGAAACCATAACCCCATACTGTTCCAGGGTGTCCTTCAGGTCTTTGGATGTTTGACATGGTGTTTGACATCGCTTATCAATTTTCCTCTTCCCTCCACATCCAGGGAGGCTCTTGACAGTTCTATGATTGGCAAACTTATTAATAACATTGTGCACTGTTGAAACAGGGATACCAATGTCTTTAGAGATGGTCTTATACTATTTGGAGGTATTGTGCTTGCTAATAATAGCACTTGTGATGTCTTCAGCAGAAGACGTTTGTCTTCAACGTTGTGAGAAAGGAACAGTGAATAACATGCAACCTTTTAAAACAATGAAGTCATCATTCATTTGGTAATTTATGTCACATGGGCACTGACAATTTATCACAGTGAGTTAAAATGTGTTTAAGTACTGATTTACTGTAAAGGGTGCCAATACCAGTGCCAGAGCAAGCTTTAGGTTTTTCTAGTTTTTCCCTCTTATTGTTTTTTTGTTTGTTTTAAATGTTGTTTATCATTTGCTATTTTGTGTTCTTTTGTGTTTAAACATGAGTTCTCTATATTTGATTAATTTTTTTTCCAGGATATATTCTGCATTATGTACTTATAATTCATGGGCATCAATAATGATAAACAGGACTGTACCCTGTTAGCACTCCTCTAGCCTAGATACAAGATGAGATACGGTTGGGCATGGAGGTATACAGGTTCTGTATAGTATCCTGCAGCACATTTTCCCACAGATGTTGCAGCAGGGTCTGTAAATTTTGCCCACTCATAGGTTGCCAAAGCTGGTGTCACAGCTGGCCCCATAAATGCTCATTTGACAATAATCTGGTGACCCGGCAGGTCAAGGAAGGGTTCCAATCTGGCGGGGACATCCCTGGGAAATTTTGTGTGGGTGAGGATTATTCAGCTGAAAAATCCCAGTTGGAATCCCTGCCATGAGAGGCAATATGTGGCAACAGGATGTCTGGCACATATAGCTGAATTGTTAGTGTCCCTCATATCACTACTATGGTTGACCAACATATGGGATGGCTCCCCAGATTATCAGACCAGCAGGCCTCCATACTCAAACCGGACCATCATCAGATGCCACACAAAACAGATTTATCGCTCGACACAGTTCCAGTCTATAGAAGTTCAGGTTTCTCGTTCACAACACCACTGCAAGGAAAGGTGACGGGATGTTGGACAACAAACAACAATCCATTCTACAGGTGGTCTGTCTGGGCAGTCCAGACCCTGTACACTGTGTGTGTGTGTCCTCACAACACCGCTGCTCCCAACACCCTATAACAGCTAGTTCAGAATGGCCTAGATGGCAGGCAGTTCATCAAAATGGCCATCCTACTTCTCTCAGTCCAATGATGCACCCCCTCTCAAAGTCTGTCATCTGGGCAAAAGTTTGTTGAGGGCTTAAAGTACGTCGTAGAGGCATGTCTAGCAGTCAACAATATCTCACAAAGAGGCACGCTACCCAAAAGTAGCTTCTGAGAGCCTTTTTATATGGCAATGGGGAAGAACTTTTATGACATCTTGTAGCAAGGCCCAGTGTATAATCAGACCACACCTGTAATCATTTACATATCTGACTGAGATGTAACTGCATGCCAAGTTTTGCAGCAATCTAACATTTCTATCTGGGTGTGAACAGAAAAAAACTATAACAAATTAATTTTAAACATACTGTATGTACATCAAGAACAAAACCAATTTGGTCTCCATTAACTATTATTTAGAGTGACATCTTGCTAGCAGTTAAGGTACTGGACTATGGACCAAAAAGTCCAGGGTTCAAATCCCACCTCTGCCAAGCTGCCACTGTTGGGTCCTTGAGCAAGCCCTTAACCCACAATTGCTTGGATTATAAGATTGTATCAACTGTAAGTCGCTCTGGATAAGGAAGTCTGCTAAATGCTGTAAATAGAATGTAATTTCCTTATTACTATGGTTGTGTAGTTATAAGAAATTAAGTATGAATATATCCTCCATGGTGAGTTCAAATCTTACCAAACAAAGAAATCCAGTTGTTACTGATTAAAAATAAATAAAATACATTACAGATAGTGTATTTAGTCAGTATGGTGGTGTAGTGGTTAGTGTCATTACCTAACAGGTCCAGAGACCCAGGTTTGAGTCTCAGCCTTGCTGCTCACTGTACGGTGTTTGCATGTCCTTTCTGTGAGTTTTTTTGCAGGTTTCTAGCTTTCTCCCACATTCCAAAGACATATGTCAGGTCAACTGCCATCACTTAAAAGTACCACTTTGAGTTAGTGAGAATGTGTGTGTGTGTGTGTGCCGTGTGAATGCATGGGTCACTTTTGGGGTCAAATGTCAGAGTATCTATTAGCACACTGGAGATGGCTTGACAGCCGGGGAGAAAAATGCCATCCCTAATTGACAAACACTTTTATTTTACAGAAAATGCAACTTTTTTGAAAACCAAAAGAGTCAAAGCATTTGCTTTAGGGGTAGGTGTAATTGTAGCATTGATTAGATACATTATGTCATGCAATGTCCCCAATTTGATAGTACAACCTATTGGGGGCAAATTGGGGGATTGGTATTCTGGGCTTTTCCTATGGCTTTATTCGTACGAAACTGACTACTTTTTCATTAATGTTTTTGTGGCTTTGTATGAGATGAGATCAGTCAATTTCACAAGCAGGGATTATATAGTACTTGCTCTTTTCAAATGATTTTCTTTAAGCATAAACCTCTTTACACATGCGGTGTACAAATTATATATCTTTAAAGTCTGGGAGCTTTTTTGTTGTCTGAATATTAACCGGCATATATGTATATTAAATTTATATTAAATAAAAAGCCATGACACTACAAACTGTAGATAAAAAATTGAGCTTTGTTGTGTATCTCAGTATATGAATACCGTGTCTCGCTAGATGTCACTCACTCACTCACTTTCCATACTTCCTTAATAAACTTCAGTGTTGCAGGGGCCTGGAGCCTAACTGGCAGCACAGGGCACAAGGCAGGAATCACCATTCGGCAGGGCACTAGTCCATTGCAAGGCACGCACACACACACACTCACGTGTTTGTCCATCTATAATCTTTCCATTGACATTAATGGAAACCTAACCAAACCTAACCAAGTAAACCTAACCCTGACCTTAACCTCAGTATCTTAGAGCAAATCTTTTGAATCTTTTCGCTCTTCGCTTAAGCCCACATTAAGTTGCAGGGAAATCTACCTTAAACATATCAAATGTATTTAACATCCAACACAATTGGTCAAGCATTAATAGTAAAGTAAGATGGGATAAAACATGCCTTTTTAATTCAGAAAAATATATCTAATAACATTTATATGTATCCAGAGCAGTTTAATACTAAACTGTAAGGCACCACCAACACCTTGCCTAAATTGGTCCAGCCTTGAAACTAGAACACTGAGCCAGGAGGATATTGATCAGGGAAGCTACCAAGAGGCCAGTGGCAATTTTGAAGGACCTAAAAGTCATTACAGCTAAGATTGGTCTGACTGTGTCTGTGATGACAATATCAAAAGTTTTACACAGCGCTGGCCTGTATGTCAGGGTAGCAGTAAAAAAGCCTCTTCTGAAAAAGTAGTCTATGTCTCGTTTTCGCTACTGATACCAAATGGCAAAATATATTATGGTCAGAAAGGACTAAGACCAAGAACATTCTGAACTGAAATCCAAGAACTAGAAACATTGTGTAGTAGTGGTGTATTTGTTCAGTGGGGACTGCAGAATTGGACAGGATAAAAGGAAATATGGATGATTTAGATGATTTAAAGTCAAGTACGTTTTTCATGAGAACGTCACCATCTAGCATGACAATTCTATAAGCACACCTTCAAGAAAACAACACATTGGCTTTAGGAAGGTGAATGCCCTTGAGTGGCCAAGACAGAGTTCTGACCTAGATCCTATAGAAAATCTGTGGATGGAACTGAAGGCCCCATCTCATCATGAAATTTGACTCAACTTGAAAGACTCTTTCTATGTTCATAGACTATTCACAAAGATAGGTGGGCAAGTGGTACACACATACCCAAACAGAATGATGGCTGTACCTAAAATAAAAGGTGGCTCAATGAAGTATCACATCAGGGAACTGATTACTTTTTCCAACCTTGTTATTCTAGTTTACCTTTTTTGTAGTACAGTTGTATTTTTTTCCTCATTACAAAAATGTAAGGCAACGTATGTAAATATACTTTAAAAAAGTATTTTAATGGGTTTTGATTAAGACAGGAAAAGCGATTATTTCCAAAGTTTAACAATGATGCAAGCTGGAGGGCTTGCATCAATCTAGTTTTAACCCTAGTTTATATTTTGCACTATGTTCACTGTAAATAAACCCAAGTCACTGGCACTTACGTCTGCCTCCTTCGTCCTTCCATGCCCTGAGCGTGACAGTAAGCCAAACCATATAATAGACGTAGCAAGTGTGTGTCCTATGGTGCGTAGTATGTGGTCAGACTCGTCTGACGATGAATATCCTGAGAATCACCTCAAATGGGAGTACCAGCCTACCTTAACCTTGTGTGTCATGACTCTGAGGTGGAGACCCCCCATCACCCTCCAGAACCCGAACTGTGGACTCTCTCGCTCACCTAAGAAGCGCCAAAGGAAGCGAAGGACCGCTAGCTGGAAGCCTGAGCCCACACTTGCTAGCATCACACCCGCTTCGCCATAAGCTAGCCGCCAGCCTGGGCCACAGCTTGCCAGCCATTTGCTGTATCCCCCTCTCGCCAGCTGTTCTGGTATCCCCTGAACCAAGCCGGATTCGACACTCTTCAGCCCCAGCAAGACACCTGCACCCCCGTGTTTGCTTTTGAGCCCAACTCACCTGGCCATGGAGCGAGCTAATGAGATACCTCAGGGGGTCTTGGAATCTGCATTCCGCCAGAGAGAGAATGGGCTTTGCGGTGTTTATAGCTGAGGAGCCTGGGCTGGACAAACTGATCATGGACTTACTGGCTGTGCTGGGAGCTGTCGATGTGGCAGTGGCACAAGGACTTATGATTGCAGGATCATGGGCTTTCTCACCACCTGCACCTCCATAATCTGACGAGTCATGCCAGCTCTGAAGTCTGACATGTCAGTGCCCCCTGAGCCCATCACTGTGACGACATCCAGAGCATGCCACCTGCCCCTGAAAAGCTCCAGAGGGATCCCTTAGTCCTTAGGGCGGGGATGCCCCCACAGTCGCTCTCTCATGAGTCTGTCAAGGCTATGGCCGTTCCAGAGTTCACCATGGTGACGGTGTCTGCCCCAGAGTCAGTCACGGCGGCGCACGCCGCAGAGACCGTCCAAAAGTCTGTCATGTTGGCACCCATCCTAAAGTCCGTCAAGTCGGCGCCTGTCCTGAAGTCCGTCAAGTCGGAGCCCGTCCCAGGACCTGGCAAGGGTAACCCCGTTCCTGAGGCTGTTGGTGGGCCAGTTTTCTCCTAGGGTCTGTGCCCTCCTTCCGCCCCCCCCCCACCACCCGCTCGTTTCAGGTACGGTTGCCCGGATCTTCAGGGGCCCGGCAGTGACCCTGATTGCCAGCATCGCGATGATGACCCCGATCGTCAGCAGTCTGACGGCGACCCCAATCGCCAGAGACCCAATGGCGACCTCACTCGCCAGCAACCCGATGACTACCCAAATCCCAGCGGCTCGACGGCCAAACCGATCGCCAGCAGCTTGATGGCGATGCATATCGTCAGCAGCTCAAGGGAGACACTGCCTGCCTGCAGCTCAAAGACGTTCTCAGGACTGGTCCCCAGGGACCCCAGAGTGTGGACTGTGCCCCCCACATGGACATCGATGCCGTCTCTATCCTTTGGGTTGTATCCGGCACCTCAGTTGGTTCCTGCAGCCCCACATGCAACCACCAGGACTTTTTGGCCTAGGACTAATTGGCCCATTAACTGTGTGCATGCTTAGGGCTCCTGTGTAGAACATAACCCCTTGGACCAGAACTGTGCCGGTATGTCCTGTGAGTCTGGTTCCTGTTCCTCCTTGTTGTTCCCTAGTCTCCTTAGTCTCTTGTCTGTACCTCCTCTATTCTGGCACCCTGCTTTGTTTTCATCTGTGTTTTGTCCATTAGCATTAGCTTTGTTTGTTACTTGTATGTTGCTTGTTAGCTGTTCCCTGATAGTTCTGTTCCTAGTATTAGTTTTGTTCGTTCTGTTTATGTTTTGCACTATGTTCACTGTAAAAAAAAAACAAGTCACTTGCACTTACATCTGCCTCCTTCGTCCTTCCGTGACCTGAGCGTGACAGTAAGGGGCATGACTTTCTATAGGCACTATTATAAAATCACAGTAAATTGTTGTTATACTGTTTAGGGAATATTGACCTGCTAAAATGCTGTAAATGCAAATAATTCTCAATGATTGCTGGAGAGAGGCTGAGGATCCAAGAGTAGAGAAGGGTATATACAATGCTTTAGGAAAGTCTTCAGACTCTTTCACTTTTTTCACATTTTGTTATGTTGCTGCCTTGTACTGAAATATAAAATAAACAAATAAAGATCTTTCTTCACTCAATATCCCATAATCAGAAAGTGAAAAAAGGATTTTAGAATTTTTTGCAAATTTATTAAACAAATAGTATTCCACATGGACATACTGTAAGTATTCAGACCAGTTGCAATGACACTTGAAATTTAGTTCTGGGGGGCTCCCATTTCTCTTGATCATCTTTGAGATGTTTATATACCTTGATGGGAGTCCACTTCTGGTAAATTCAGTTGACTGGACATAATTTGGAAAGACACACATGCCATGAGGAGGAAAGAACTGCCTGTAGAGCTCACATGATTGTGGTTAACCATCACTGCAGCACTTTAGGGACAAAATGAGAAAAAAATGACAAAATGAGAAAAAAAAATCCAGAAAATCACATTGTAGGATTTTATTGTAAATTATGGTGGAAAATAAGTATTTGATCAATAAATTTGGTTCAACTCAATACTTTGTAAGATAACCTTTGTTGGCAATGACAGAGGTCAAACGTTTCCTGTTAGTCTTCATCAGGTTTGCACAAACTGTAGCTGGTATTTTGGCCCATTCCTCCATGCAGATCTCCTCTAGAGCAATGATGTTTTGGGGCAACACGGACTTTTCAACTCCCTCCACAAATTTTCTATGGGGTTGAGGTCTGGAGACTGGCTATGCCACTCCAGGACCTTGAAATGCTTTTTACGGAACCACTCCTTCGTTGCCTGAATGGAGTGTTTGGGATCATTATCATGCTGGAAGACCCAGCCACATTCCATCTTAAATGCTCTCACTGATGGAAGGAGGTTTTGGCTTAAAATCTCACAATACATGGCCTTGTTCATTCTTCCCTTAACACGGACCAGTCGTTCTGTCCCTATTGCAGAAAAACAGCCCGAAAGCATGAGGTTTCCACCCCCATGCTTCACAGTAGGTATGGAGCAACTCAGCATTCTTCTTCCTCCAAACACAATAAGTTGAGTTTTTACCAAAAGATTCTATTTGGTTTCATCTGACCACATGATATTCTCCCAATCCCCTTCTGGATCATCCATCTGCTCTCT
>JAJAGP010001154.1:135459-227242 GCA_025084515.1 Ancistrus triradiatus
TATATATATATATATATATATATATATATATATATATATATATATATATACTGCTCAAAAAATAAAGGGAACACTTGGAGTTATATTGTGCTGTTTAAGTGTTCCCTTTATTTTTTTGAGCAGTATATATATATAAGACCAGTCTTCCAGTGTGTGTCTGGGGCTGGTTCGCATCTTGCACCCTCTGTTGCCTCTGCCCTCCCACGGCTCTAAATTGGATTATGTGGGTATAGAGAGAGAAACTGACAGATGGAAAGCAAGTTAGAGATAGAGAAAGACAGAGATGATATAAGTAATCCTTTTCTTACTACAGAACGAACTTTCTGTGTTGACAGAATATGACAGAATGTCAATATGAATAACCCCAAAATCAGCATTGTGTAGACACAAGACCCCAACCTGCCAGTCTGCACTAGTTGCGGCTCTAAAAAGTCTCAGGCTCTGAGAGCGGGCAGTTGAAGATACTCAGTTGATAAACTCCTGACACAGCAGATTGAAGCAAGTGGATAGAGATGTCATGTAGATAGAGATCCGGATATCCCCATAAATTCCCAACTCAAAGTCCACTTGTGTAGAGTTTGCATGTTCTCCTCATGTCCATACAAGTTTCCTGTGTGTGTATACATTATGTGCCCTACCATTAATTGTTGCCCTGTCAAGGCTTGGTTACTGACTTGCACCATGGGCTGCTGGTTATGCTCTGTGTCTCTGTGACTCTGAAACAGGTTTGAAAAGGAATGAATGATAAACTCCCCAAAAGTGAATAGATAAGGAAATTGTGATACTACTGCCATTTCACTACTTGGAAATGTAATCAATCTAGGACTGTCAGATACTTAAAACTTTTGTATATACACTCATTGACAAAAAAATAAATAAATAAAGCACCCAGATATAAATGTCAGATTACTCCAAAAGTTGCCACGCAGTTATGTCTCAGGCAGATATGTAAATGATTACAGGCATGGTCTGATTAAACACTGGAACTTTCCTCAAGACGACAAGTACTCCCCCCCCCCACTGCCTATAAAAAACAGGCTCTCAGAGGTTACTTTGGGTAGTGTATCTTTTCATGGGAGATTGTTGACTGCTAGACATGCCTCTACGTCACACTGAAAGACATTTTGTACAGTTTACAGAGTTTGAAAGGGAGTGCATCATTTCACTGACTGAAGCAAGAAGGATGTTTTGACAAATTTCCTGCCATCTATGCCATTCTAACCTAGCTGTTAGGAGGTGTTGGGAGCAGTGGTTCAGTGAGGGCACAATAAGGCGATCAAGCTCTGGATGGTCCAGACAGACCACCAGTAGAGAGGACTGTTTGATCCACCGACAAGCACAAGCAGCTTCCACAGTTTTGTTGTCCACCAAGCACAGGTGGCACCTTTACTACACATGTTGCCTCTCATGGCAGGGCTTCCAACTGGCATTTTTCAGCAAGATAATGCCTACCCAAGCCCAACAGGCTTCCTCGGTTTCCCAGGAATGTGTCCGTTAGATTCCAACATTTCCTCACCTGCTCGGTCACTAGATTTATCACCAATCGAGCATTTATGGGACCAGCTGGAACACCAACTTCAGTAAACTATTAGTGTGGAGAATCTACAGGCCCAGCTGTGGGAAAATATGTTATAGACTCATGTCAAGTAGTCTACAATCTCTCAAAAATATCCTCAAACACTGGGTCAACACTGCCTCAAGGCTAATTCACAAACAGCATAACAGTTTGTTACAACAGCAGTTAACCGTTTACTTGGCAATCACTGCAGAGGGCTGATGTGAGTTTATTAACTTCTGATTTTTCTAACTTGTCTTTGTAAAATGGCCAGCTGGGGGCTTTATTACCCAGACAAAAAGCAATGCCAGTTTCAATGACTGGGCAGTGGTAGAGGATGACAACAGCTGGATGTGAACTGGGTTTAATTTAGAAATCTCATGCACACAGAGTTATTGTCTGTGTAGCCTACTCTGCAATTGCACTACTTGGGTTGCTGTCTTCTCCCTCCCGTGGGGTTGCCAATGTCTCATGTGATCCCTCTTGGCTGTGTTTCCTACCAGTTCTCCTCTTTCTAGCTATGCTGCTATAGCTAATGCTGCCGGGGTCTCATGCTACACTTGGCATCAGTGATTGACATTGCATCAGTGATTGTTAATAGACACTGTGCTCTTAATCAATAACTAATTACATTTTCTGTTTTCTCTCCGAGCTGTGTTCCGGCAGTTCCAGCCCCACACATGATGTTCATCTGCTGTTGGTAGCTCCACTCAAGCTGCTTCCGTCATCAGCTCCAGCCCACTCTTAGATTTATCATCTACGCCGCCCAAGGAGGTTGGGTCCCTTTTTGAGTCTTGGTCCTCCTAAGGTTTCTTTCCTATAACATTCAGGGAGTTTTTCCTTGCCACTGTCGCCCTAGGCTTGCTCAATTTGGGATTGGACGTAGTTATTAGGAGATAATCTAAACTTGTAAAGTTGCTTTGAGACAATGCTCCATTATAAAAAGCGCTATATAAATAAATCTGACTTGACTTGACTAGACTACTTGTGGGCTTGACTGACAGCCTGACAGCAAACATGCCTATAGGGTGCAGTGGCAGAAATGTCAGGAAGAGAAACAAAGGGCAGGCATCCGAAATGGCATCTACAAGCAATGGGATAGTAATCATGCTGCCAAAGCTTCAAATTAGGAAATAAAGGGAAAAAACAACAAACTGTGGTTGAGACTATAAAAGGTCTATCAAACTCAAATGGTATTCAGATTTCATCTTTTTTAAGGTTCAAACTTAAATATATTTTCTCTTTAATTTACCCCCTGTGGGTCACAACTTAAATATTCTTTTTACATACCATAAGGTCTCTCTATAACCTTTTGGAATTCTCTATAACTTTAAGTCTCTTTAGAACGCGTTTTTACCATTAGATCACTATACAACTCTTTAGATCTCTCTAGAATTCTAGAGATCTCTTTGGGATGCTTTAAAACTCTATAAAATAGCCTCAAACACTGGGTCACCACTGCCTTTAGATCTCTTTTACTTCTGTTATAAACTTCTCACACATGCAAACACAAAGAAATACAATTACTGCTACTGGCAGTACCTTAGAAAAAGACACTGCAATATCCACTAGTATTTGGCAAAATGAAATAGTGCATCCTGAAGGTGTAAACAGTCTGTGGCTGATTAGTGCTATGTTAGCTATGCTGTGCAGAGTCAGCACATAAACTGTTACAGTCTCTCTCTTCCTTGTAAATCACCAATAAAACCATAAAAAAGCTGCCTGTTCGAAAATAATTGTATATCAGGTCTAACACAAAGTGGAGAACTATCTACCTGCAGGGCTTCAAGAAAACGGAAGGACCCGAGTCGCCGCCCACGAGGAACCAGGCAGAACGTGGAGTTGTGTAGCAGCTCCTGATAATCAAATCTGCACACATACACACATACACACACACAGGTCAGAATATTAGACTTGGCTCTTTAAAAAAGTCTGAAAAAAAAACAACACAACAGGAACACTAACGCCCTGCACTACCCCAGTCAATCTAACAAAAAATATTAAGAAAACTTGTCAGAAAACCACTGCCAACATGTTTACTTAATAATAAACATGTTGGCAGCCTCATTTTGATCAATAACAACACTAAGGGCAGGTTTAAGTCAATTTTATGTATTAGCTACACTTTTATTCATATCTTACATTTTTTCAGGTTAACTGTTGTAATTGTATGGCAATCAGTGTCCAAGATAGCCAAGAGTCTTATGCTTGATGTTTGTTCATTTTTTAAATTTAACATAATCATTACATGTGCCACACTATTTAAGAAACTCCTGAGAAAAGGAAACATATTTCCCACATATTTGTGCAAATTTGAATGCATACATTTTAAAACATTGTTATATCATATTGACATTTAAATCAAATGTTGTGTTACAAAGTGGCATGGAATCCTACAGGTACGGATGTCAAAAGTTTTCCTTGTTCTTTCCCCCTACTTTTCCCGGTCAGATCAGAAGGGGCCAGAGTCTATCCTGCAATTCACGGGGCACAGATGAGCATGTACTCTGAACAGGGTTGAGGCATGATCCACCCAACCTCTCCTTTTAGACACAGCCAGTTGTGCCTGTTCACACAGAGTTCCCACCAGAACTACGAAGGTGCCACCAGGACTCAAACTCAAAATTAAACTCAGACTCACGCTGGACGATCAAATTGCAGCTTGTCTGACCTACCTCATAGTGGATGTAATTTCCAGTCAATGCATGACAAGAATTCTCTACAATTTATAATGACTCAGTGATGGAGATGCTATTGCTGATTACTTCAGGGCTTGTAATGTGTTGAATAAATAGCAGCCTTGTAATGTACTTCAATGGATCATGCTAAAAATATGCTTCTGAAATTCAACGTCAAATATATAAAAAAGTGAATTTTACCAAATCCATTGCATATGGGATTGTTATACATCACATCATAGTAGAATCCCTCAAGTGTTTGAATAGGTACATGTGATTGACATAAACCCAACAAATGTATACCTGGATTGACTGAAAGGTACAAACAATTTAGAGAAAATGTATTTGGTAAAATACGCCCAAGAAAAGGAATCCATCATACATCGAGTCAACTGGAGTAGCCTTATTCTCACCTAAGAGCATAACATCTGAGTGACAGCTAATCTCTGCTTGTCACTGTAGGACTTTCCTGTGCACATGTGGGATTCAGAACGTCGGCAGTAAAGTTAAGAGACCTTCCAACCTTCCGCATGGAGGGGTCTTATGTCAGGTTTGTCCTACTGTAAATCCATGTGATGCAATTACCAAGAAATTTGGGTCACGCAGGCATAGACTGTTAGCTATAGGAAAAAGGTGAATCTAAATCATGGTGGAAAGAAAGGAAAGTAGAATATTGAAAGAATAATTATTAGCATAATCCCAAAAAAATTTAATTCAGATTATCTCAATATTGTTGAAGTGAAGGATTAAAATGCTTCTCTTTATTCTGGGTTTTATTAGAATAAAAGAAGCTGCTGTAAATCAGGGGCCATATTCATAAAGATACTAAGAATGCTTTTAGATAGCTCCTAACTTACAGTCATATTAAAATGTTTGGGCACCCCTGATAATTTTCATGATTTTTCTTTATAAATCATTGGTTGTCCAGCTCAGCAATTTCAGGTAAATATATCATATAGCAGATGAACACCGTGATATTTGAGAAGTGAAATTAAGTTTATAGGTTTTACAGAAATGTGCAGTAATTATTCAACAAATTAGGCAGTGCATAAATTTGGGCACCCTTGTCCATTTTAATACCTTTAGCAACTAATTATTGGAACACAAATTTTGTTTTGTAAGCTCATTGACCCTTGATCTACATACACAAGTATCAACTATGAGAAAGTGTTTTTAAGGTGGGCCATGGAAGTTTTTCTCCTCTTTGCATCTTCCTGAAGAGTGGCAACATGGGAGCTTCAAACAACTCTCAAATGGGCCTGAAAACAAAGGGTTGTGTTCAACATCATGGTTTTCAGGGAAAGGAAAAGCTCTCTCAGAGATTTGCTGTCAGTTTCCACGTGAGGAACATAAGTGAGCCATGAGACCACAGGCACAGTTTCTAGTTAGGACACTCCCGAAGGGCAGACCAAGAAAAATCGCAGATGGCAAGGCGAAGGATGGTGGATAACAGTCATAGTCAATCCCACAGATCACCTCCAAATACTACACCTCATCTTGCTGGCAGAGGTGTCAACTGTTCATCGTTCAACTATCAGCGCACTTGCACAAGGGAGGCTGTTAGGGAAGTAAGGCAGAAGAAGCCTGTCTGCAGACCGCCACAAACATATTCCACTTGAGGTGTGCTACATCACATTTGGACAATCCAGCTTAATTTTGGAATAAAGTGCTTTGTACTGATAAACTAAAAATTGAGTTATTTGGACATAACAAGGAGCGAAAAAGAACACAGATCCCAAGACAAACACTTGCTACCCACATAAAATTTGGTGCTGTTTCCATCATGCTGTGGGACTTGTGGGCCAGTGCAGGTACTAGGAAATCTTGTTAAAGTTGAGGGTCGCATATTCCAGTTAATATCTCCAGATTCTTGAGAACAATGTGCAAGAATCAGTGACAAAGTTGCACCGAGCCAACGACCCCAAACCCTGCTCAATAATTACTGCACACTTTCTGTAAATCTTATAAACTTCATTTCACTTCTCAAATATCACTGTGTTCATCTGCTATATGATATATTTAAATCAAGTTGCTGATCTGAACAACCAATGATTTATAAACTAAAACCATGAAAATTATCAGGGCTGCCCAAACTTTTTCATACTTTTTCATACGACTGTAGCCTACCTAGGAGTAGGCTAGTTTAAGAGTGATTCAGAAGCGATCAGCTCTAATCAAGGAGAATGCAAAAAAGTATTATTTCAATGAGAAGGCAGTGTTGCTAGGTATGATGCATTCTTTTGAAGATTGTGATTGGTTGTCACGCCCATCACTCACTCTCACTGTCTCTCACACACAGAGAAATGCACTCTTAATAAGGGAAATACTGTACAAGCTATTACAAGCTTTTGAAATAAAAGGCAAAGGCTATTTTATACTAATCACACACACCTTTACTTGCTTTATTTTACTTACAGTGTTTTTACCATGCTGGTGATTTTTGTAGCATAGGTTAGGCCTACTTAATGTATTGGAAAGCCTGTAAATTGGATGCACTGCGGCTCCGCACTTTTCAGTGACTTTGAATAGCTGCCATGTCTATTTAAGTGGAGGGGTTGATTCGTATGTAATGGTCATTTCAGGTGTTACAGCATTATTGTGCTGGATAGGACATGTGAGTGCATCCATAATATGGTCAACTACAAACATTATTCCTGCATGATCTAATCGGTGGCATCTGATTAACTGTCTTTCCTCCGTTTTCTCCTCTGCTTAAGAGAATTTCTTGGTGTCCCTACTCCTAACCATTTTCATCTTATGAGCTCTTTTAGGGGTTAAGATGCTTTATGAGTAAATTTTATTTTTATTGGGACCTACTCGTAACTTTAAGAGTTAGGATAAAAGTTATCTTTCACTTTTTTTTTAGAATGTCGTCAGAGCTACACTGAGTATTTAAAATCTTGAATACATCCACCTATGTCACAGTGCTATTGTTATTGTGCTATTGTATGCACAACATGTTTAATCAATGCTATGAAACACACTCTGAAGCTTCTGTTGAATGCACTTAATACAAACACTGCAAAAACATTTGCTCTAAATGTACAGTAAATTACTGGCAACACAGGTCCTAGGACCAATTCAGAGAATATAATCCAGCTACATGCATGATTCTAAAACTAGAGTAGCTACTGCTTTAAAAAAATATGGGCATGAGAACATGCCAAGTGTGGTAGTGTGGTCTTGAGCGGCCAAGGGAGGTGACAGAAAGCTCAGTCAACAAAGCCTTCAGCTTAATAATATATACTTTATTATCCTTTCTTTTACCTTCATTTTGAAAAGAAGCTGTCAAAATCACATATGCAAATTCATAAGCTGTTTGGACAAACAAGTAAACAGAAACAAAGTTCTCACTTGCACTATTTCAATTCCTTCTTTGACTTCGACACTGGCAAAGTTTTGAAGCTTTCCGCAGCAGAAGTGGCTTTTAAAGATGGCACACTGACAAAGCCAGCGTTCATGTTTTATCCCTTTAACTCCCAAATAATAGCAACAGGGTATTCCTACAGGGTGGACCAGCTCTAAATGGGAGGGATTAAACTCCAAACAGGTTGGTCTTAAGTCCAAGTGGGTTTGCCATTTCTTAAAAGAGTTGTTATTGGTCGATTACAAACATATGTAAAAAGATGGTCGTAAGTAAAGAGTCAGGACAAAGTGTAAAGTATTTTTTGTTGGTACTTGTTTTGCATGTTTGTTTTCTTATTTACAGAGTCACACGAGTATTAAAAACCGGCGAAAGTCTTGTAGGGTGAGCAGTGCAATAAATGTGCACTACATCACTGTCCACTCGGCACAACTGAGGTTTTTAGGCCTTCGGAATTAAACACTCCTACTCGGCACATTGAGCCATACAAAGGCCGAAGTGTTTACCATGGAGGCAGTTTATACATGCCTTTGTGTTGGTTTACATAAGTAGAGGAAAGAGGGGGTGCTGTTGAATAACTTGTCCCACTGGCATGTTTGACATTAAAATGTCTAAAAAATAAAACTTTTGTGGTTAATATCATGTTTGCATGTCATTGCTTTTTTATTTTGTGCTCTTAACTTATTTATTTTATTGGCTATATAAATCAGGTTTGTAATTAGTCCTCACTGTTTTTTCTGTACTGAACAGTAAAACACCAGAAATATTATTATAAAGTGCTAAAGTTATCTTCATCCTATGAAATGTTGGACTTTCAATCCAAGCAATAGTTTTAAATACAGCAAATCTAAAATGTCTACAAGATACTTTTTCTGATGTACAACCAAAACTTAAGTTGTCACATCTTTCCATCTTTAATGTGACCCTGCAACCAAATTACATGTAAATTTGTAAAAATAAATGAAAAGTGCAGGACAAGGAAAAACTTATCAGAAAAAACTTTCTTAAAGCACAGACAATCTCCATGCTGACAGACAACAATCTCCATTCTGCACAGCGGAGTAAGATGTAAGGTGGCACAGTGAAGCCTTTTCTCAATAATAATAATAATAATAATAATAATAATAATAATAATAATAATAATAATAAGAAGAAGAAGAAGAAGAAGAAGAAGAATATTTATTACTAAAATATGAACATTTATCATTATTTATGTATTTATTTATTTATTGTTATTATTTATTTATTTACTGTTATTATTTATTGTATTAATATTATTGATTTATTATTATTATTATTATTATTATTATTATTATTATTATTAACTGTTGGTATTCATACAAAAGTAGATTGATGAAAATACCTTTATACTTGGTCATTCATTTATTGACAAAAATTATCCAATATTACGTATTAATAAGTGGCAAAAGTATGTGAACCTCTAGGATTAGCAGTTAATTTGAAGGTGAAATTAAAATTAACCAATGGGATGACAGTCAGGTGTGAGTGGGCACTCCTTTTGAGTTTGGACTCCAACAATCCACCGTCAGACAAATTGTGTACAAGTGGAGGAAATTCAAGACCATTGTTACCCTCCCCAGGAGTGGTTGACCAACAAAGATCAGTCCAAGAGCAAGGTGTGTAATAGTTGCCGAGGTCACAAAGGACCCCAGGGTAACTTCAAAGCAATTGATGGCTTATCACACAGAAGAACACTGAACAACAATGGTGTGCATGGCAGGGTTGCAAGGAGAAAGCCACTGCTCTCCAAAAAGAACATTGCTGCTCGTTTGCAGTTTACTAAAGATCATGTTTACAAGCCAGAAGGCTATTGGAAGAATGTTTTGTGGATGGATGAGACCAAAATAGAACTTTTTGGTTTAAAATAAAAGCGTTATTTTTGGAGAAAGGAAAACACTGTATTCCAGCATAATAGCCTTATCCCATCTGTGAAACATCGTGGTGGTAGTATCATGGTTTGGGCCTGTTTTGCTGCATCTGAGACAGGACGGCTTACTATCATTGATGGAACAATGAATTCTGAATTATATTAGAAAATTCTAAAGGAAAAGGTCCGGTCATCTGTCCATGAACTGAATCTCAAGAGAAGGTGGGTCATGCAGCAAGACAACGACCCTAAGCACACAAGTCGTTCTACCAAAGAATGGTTAAAGAAGAATAAAGTTAATGTTTTGGAATGGCCAAGTCAAAGTCCTGACCTTAATCCAATCAAAATGCTGTGGAAGGACCTGAAGTGAGCAGCTAATGTGGGGAAACCCATCAACATCCCAGAGTTGAAGCTGTTCTGTAAGGAGGAATGGACTAAAATTCCTCCAAGCCAGTGTGCAGGACTGATCAACATACATACTGAAACTGAAAGCAAAGGTTCACATACTTTTGCCACTCATATGTAATATTGGATAACTTTCCTCAATAAATAAATGACCAAGTATAATGTTTTTGTCTCATTTGTTTAACTGGGTTCTCTTTATCGACTTTTACTACTTCGGATCGGATGATGTTTTAGGTCATATTTATGCAAAACTATAGAAAATTCTAAAGGGTTCACAAGCTTTCAAGCACCACTATAACACACCATTTGCTGTTCACAGATTAATCCATATTCAACATTGCCACAAAACGATAAATTTCATTTACACATATAGTAATAGTAATAGTCCAGTCCTAATTCTGAATTATGCACATTCCTGGGCTTGCGCTCACTCAGGGAGTGAATACATCGGACTAGACAAGAAACAAGTAAGCATTTAGCCGTCGCTTAAATTTCTAATTATTTTTATATGCTAATATATACAAACTTAAAGCATAATAACTCTGGGAGGGGCTTCCTGAAAACCTGAGTGAGGATTAAGAGATCATGCATAAACATACACCGGTCACTCTGTCATCATTATCGCAACTATATATTAGAAGCTATTGCGCCACTATAAGTGTGTCCCTGTGATGACACCACCACACGAGCCTGTCACCTCACCAAGTTTAACTTTTCCATTATTTTTCTAAATGGAAAACAAACATGACAAACCAGGCCAGAAATGAAAACCAAAAAACACCAACAAACAGGTACACATTCACCACAGAAGGCATTAAGGGACTGACACCAAATGAACCAAAGATACTTCAATATCACATACCCAACATAGTGTCACGACCCTATTCATACCATCAAGACATTGAGCAAGGCGTGACAGAACACACACACACACACACACACACACACACACACACCAGCCACAAGCAAAACACACAGAACCAACTGACCCTGGTGTAGCATGAGATAATCTGAATAAATCAGCTGTGAAGGTGAATAAATCTAAAGCACATTAAAATAATTAAAACTAATCCAATTTACCTAATTTGTTTCAACGTTTACCTTAGTGAAAGACAAATGTAAAGGTGAAAATAGTATGTCTAAGAGAGCATTGTCGCTGCACAATTGTTTTTCACTGAAATGAACCATTACTGATGGCTGTGGATTGTGATCATCAAACCTGAAATATTAAGTGTTATTAGTAACAATGGAAAGCATCTAATGGATGGTCTGTCGTGAAGCAGTGGTACATACCCAGCTATCACTGTGTCACAAGATGTTTTGACAGGCTTAGATAAGATGTCTTGAGACCGTTTGTTATACCAAGACATCTTAAGACATCTTAAAACTGAATGAATAAAGCCATCTCTCTGTCTTGAGACATGAAAGTAATTATTTTGTATATCCTGAAGGCAAAGCATGACTTCAAGACATGACATTGTCTTGAGACACAGAAAACTTATGTCTTAAGATAATTCAGTTTAGAGCAAATAGTGCTTCTCAAGAAACTTTTATGTTGTTTTTTTTAAATAATAATACCATGTTGTATTAATTGTAATACATATTTTAAATCATTAACAATTTAAGGTAGCCTAATAATTTCTCCGTTCTTAAACTTTTCAGAAGTATTAGTTTGTGTAAATATTATCATCAATTTTAACACTTAACAAAAATATAATAACATGAATTTGGTTTAAAAATAGTTTTAATCAGGAAAACAAGTAACAATAACGAATTAGAATTTATATATCAGCAACATCAGTGTTTTCAGTGATCAGTGAATTACAAAGACTTGTGTAAGACAGAAGGCTGTTAAATTCACAATACATTATTTTAAATAAATATCTAAATACTATATCTGAGTGCACTGTTCTTCATCTAGGTCAAGTCAACAATTCATTTTGACTTGAGTTGATGTTTAAGATTATTAAATTAGTGGAGAACGTTAATGATATTCTCTGATTGTGAGATGCGACAATGTCACTTCTGGTTTGTTCCCATGGTGACATACTAGTTTGGAAACTTTCTCAGATGGACGCTAGGTGCATTCGTTAAGTTAATCACTTTTCTTGTAAAGGGAAACATTGGCAATGCCGAAAGGTTATTTAAGAATTATGGAGGCCACTGTGCACTTGGGAACTTTCAGAGCAGCAGAATTGTTTTGTAGCCTTCTCCCGATTGGTGTCTTCACACAATCCTGTCTCTGAGCTCCACAGGCAGTTCTTTCCTCCTCATGGTTTGGCAGAGTTTTTGCTCTGATATACCTTGTTAGCTGTGACAGTTTATATAGACCATGTCTTTAAAAATCATGTCCAATCAACTGTATTTAGCACAGGTCGATCCAGTCAAGATGTAGAAACATCTCAAAGATGATTAAGAGAAATGGGAGAAACTCAGAGCTAAATTTCAAGTGTCATAACAAAGGGTCTGAATACTTGTGTCTATGTGAATGTTTATTTTTTTCTTAATAAAAAGTACTTATTATGAGATATTGGGTGCAGAATGATGGGGAAAACATTTATTTATTTATTTATTTAAGCACAGGGATGCATCATAAAGTGTTAATAAGTGAAAGGGTCTGAATACTTTCTGAATAGACTGCATGGTCATGACTTGTAGGTTTTGAAAACTATTTTGTTTGTTTTGTAAGATGATGTAAATGTGTGTGATTAATTGTTGTTTAATATTGATAACATGAATAGTTTAATTTTATTTTAGTTGTGTTATTTCTAATAAAAAATTAATTCATAGAGAATTTTATTTGGTAACATTTATCAAATTAAATTTGCAACATTTTCTTATTTATTGTTAGTAATATTGCTTGACAAACTAAGTAACTGAAAATGTCATAAATAAAAAATTTACTAAAATCTACTTATTTACTACATAATACATGACAATTTACTTATTCTTTTGATGACTGACTATGAAAAATTGACTTAATTAATTTAAATAAATATAACGAAGTATATTTAGTACCATTTGCTTTCAACAATGTTGGCCTCATGAAGCCCTCCCTGTGACGGGCTTTACATTACATTGTATTTTGCAATTTCATGACATTTCATAAAGTTCTGAAGCAGTGCAACAATAATTTAGATATTGTAGCGGAAACACTGATTTTTTTTTTATGTTAAATTTCATGGTCAGTATATACTTAATACTGTCAAGTTACAGTGGTGTTTGAAAGTTTGTGAACCCTTTAGAATTTTCTATATTTCTGCATGAATATGACCTTAAACATCATAAAATTTTCACACGAGTCCTAAAAGTAGATTAAGAGAATCCAGTTAAACCAATGGGACAAACATATTATACTTGGTCATTAATTTATTGAGGAAAATGATCCAATATTACATATTAGTGAGTGACAAAAGTATGGGAACCTTTGCTTTCAGTATCTGGTGTGATCCCCCCGTGCAGCAATAACTGCAATTAAACATTTCCTGTAACTGTTGATCAGTCCTGCACACCGGCTTGGACAGAACAGCTTCAACTCTGAGATGTTGGTGGGTTTCCTCACATTACCTGCTTGCTTCAGGTCCTTCCACAACATTTCCATTGGATTAAGGTCAGGACTTTGACTTGGCCATTCCAAAACATTAACTATATTCTTCTTTAACCATTCTTTGGTAGAACGGCTTGTGTGCTTAGGGCCGTTGTCTTGCTGCATGACCCACCTTCTCTTGATATTCAGTTCATGGACAGATGTCCTGACATTTTCCTTTAGAATTCTCTGATAGAATTCAGAATTCATTGTTCCATTAATGATGGCAAACTGTCCTGGCCCAGGTGGAGCAAAACAGACCCAAACCATGATACTACCACCACCATGTTTTACAGATGGGATAAGGTTCTTAAGCTGGAATGCAGTGTTTTCCTTTCACCAAACATAACACTTTTCTTTTAAACCAAAAAGTTCTATGTTGGTCTTATCCATCCACAAAACATTCTTCCAATAGCCTTCTGGCTTGTCCATGTGATCTTTAGCAACTGATGTTCTTTTTGGAAAGCTTTCTCCTTGCAATCCTACCATGCACACCATTGTTGTTCAGTGTTCTTTTGATGGTGGACTCATGATCATTTACATTAGCCAATGCAAGAGAGGCCTTCATTTGCTTAGACCTTACCCTGGGGTCCTTTGTGACCTCACCAAAAATTAATCTGTCTGACTGTAGATTGTTGGAGTCCAGACTCTTTAGAGATGGTTTCGTAACCTTTTTCAGCTCGATGACCATCAACAGCTCTTTTTCTGAAGTCCTCAGAAATCTCCTTTGTTCGTGCCATGATACACTTCCACACACATGTTGTGAAGACCAGACTTTGATAGATCCCTGTTCTTTAAATAAAACAGAGTGCCCACTCACACGTGATTGTTATCCCATTGACTGAAAATACCTGACTCCAATTTCACCTTCAAATTAACTGCTAACCCTAGAGGTTTACATACTTTTATCAATTACTAATATGTAATATTGGATAATTTGCCTCAATAAATAAATGAAAAGTATAATAGTTTTCTTATTTGTTTAACTAGGTTCTCTTTATCTACTTTTTAGGAAAATCTGGTGATGTTTCAGGTCATATTTATGCAGAAATACAGAAAATTCTAAAGGGTTCACAAACTTTCAAGCACCACTGTATTATAGCAGTAATATTTAAAGTACTAGTGCAAATTGTTAGGAGTATTTTTTCAAGGAAATCCTACAAGGTATTTTTTCAGTGTATTTATAAGCACACAGTTAGCTACAGTCGTATGAAAAAGTTTGGGCACCCCTGATAATTTTCATGATTTTAGTTTATAAATCATTGGTTGTTCAGATCAGCAACTTGAGTTAAATATGTCATATAGCAGATGAACACATTGATATTTGAGAAGTGAAATGAAGTTTATAGGATTTACAGAAAGTGTGCAGTAATTATTCAAACAAAATTAGGCAGGTGCATAAATTCGGGCACCCCAACAAAAAAATTACATCAATATTTAGTAGATCCTCCTTTTGTAGAAATAACAGCCGCTAAACGCTTCCTACAGCTTCCAGTCTGGATTCTGGTTGAAGGTGCTTTGGACCATTCTTCCTTAGAAACATCTCCAGTTCAGTCAGGTTTGATGGTTTCCGAGCATGGACAGCCCACATTTTCAGTAATATTCATGTCTGGGGACTGAGATGGCCATTCCAGAACAACGTTTGTACTGGTTCCTCTGCATGAATGCCTTAGTAGATTTTGAGCAGGCTTTGGGGTCGTTGACCTCGGTGCAACTTTGTCACTGATTCTTGAACATTGTTCTCAAGGATCTTACGGGAGATATTAACTGGAATCCATGCGACCCTCAAACTTTAACAAGATTCCTAGTACCTGCACTTTCACGGCCACAAAGTCCCACAGCATGATGGAACCGCCACCAAATTTTACTGTGGGTAGCAAGTGTTTGTCTTGGGGATGCTGTGTTCTTTTTCCGCTCCTTGTTATGTCCAAATAACTCAATTTTAGTTTTTCATCAGTACACAGCACTTTATTCCAAAATTAAGCTGGATTGTCCCAAATGTGGCTGTAGCACACCTCAAGTGACTCTGTTGTGTGGCGTTGTCTGCAGAAAAAAGCTTCTTCTGCATTAGCTACCTCTCCCATACAGCCTCTCTGGTGTGCAAAGTGCGCTGTATAGTTGAACGATGAACAGTTGGACACCATCTGCAGCAAGATGAGGTTTTGTAGGTCTTTGGAGGTGATCTGTGGCTTGACTATGACTGTTCTCACCAGCCTTCGCCTCGGCCTATCTGAGATTTTTCTTGGTCTGCCACTTCGGGAGTTCCTTAACTAGAACTGTGCCTGTGGTCTTCCCATTGCCCCTCACTATGTTCCTCACAGTGGAAACTGACAGCTGAAATCTCTGAGAGAGCTTTTCCCTTTCCCTGAACCATGATGTTGAACAACCTTTGTTTTCAGGGCTATTTGAGAGTTGTTTTGAAGCTCCCATGTTGCTACTCTTCAGCGAAGATGGAAAGAGGAGAAAAACTTCCAATTGGCCACCTTAACACTTTCTCATAGTTTGATTCACTTGTGTATGTAGATCAAGGGTCAATGAGCTTACAAAACAAATTTTGTGTTCCAATAATTAGTGCTAAAGGTATTCAAATGACAAGGGTGCCCAAATTTATGCACCTGCCTAATTTTGTTTGAATAATTACTGCACACTTTCTGTAAAACCTATAAACTTAATTTCACTTCTCAAATATCAAGGTGTTCATCTGCTATATGATATATTTACCTGAAATTGCTGAGCTGGACAACCAATGATTTATAAAGAAAAATCATGAAAATTATCAGGGGTGCCCAAACTTTTTCATACGACTGTAGCAACCCTGAGCTAACTGAGAGAAGAGGAGTGCCGGATTGGTCCGTGGCAGTCATGTGGCCCACCAGAGGATAGTGGGAAATGTAGTACAACTCGCTCACTGCAGAGATGAATGAAAGGAAAGCCAGGGGTTTGGTTGCATGGCGTGACCGATTCTTTGTTACTACTAAGCCATTATCTGTCCCACCACCAACATTGTTGTATTCCCAAATAGTCTGATACAGATTTAGGACTCCTCCAATAACGCCCCCTTGGATTCTGAGGCCTCCAGGGGTTTCCTCTTGGGACGACACCTAGGAAGGTTTCCTGTAGTTTCTGAGCTGCTGCCGATCAGGGTTGCCATCAGGATGCTCTGGAACAGAAGTCGTCATCCCTAGCTCTGGGATGGACGTTGTTGTCACAGGCTCTGGGACAGAAGTCATCGTGACTGGCTCTGAAACGGAAGTCTGAAACAGAAGTCGTCATCAGTGGCTCTGAAACGGAAGTCGCCATGTCTGGCTCTGAAACGCAAATCACCGTGACTGACTCTGGAATGGAAGTCATCGTCACTGGCTCTGGGACGGAAGTCATCGCCACTGGCTCTGGGACAGAAGTCATCTTCACTGGCTCTGGGAAGGAACCCGCCATGACTGACTCTGGAACGGAAGTCTCCGTGAATGACTTTGGAACGGAAGTTGCTGTGACTGGTTCTGGGACGGAAGTTGTCATCACTGGCTCTAGAACAGAAGTCGTTGTCACTGGCTCTGGGACAGAGGTCGTCATGACCGACCCTGGAGCGAACGTCACCTTCATGACCAACTCTGGAGCGAGGATTGCCTTTATGACCAACTCTGGGGTGAGCGACACCTTCGTGACTGACTGGAGCAAGCGTTGCCTTTGTGGTTGACTCTGGAGTGAGCGTCACCTTCGTGGCCAACTCTGGAGCTAGCGTCGCCTTCATGACCGACTCTGGAACTGACGTCTTCTGGATGGGCCTTGGAACTGACTTCATCTGGACGGACCCTGGAACTGACGTCTTCTGGGCAGACCCTGGAACTGATGTCTTCTGGACAAACCCTGGAACTGATGTCTTCTGGACAAACCCTGGAACTGACGTCTTCTGGACAAACCCTGGAACTGACGTCTTCTGGACAAATCCTGGAACTGACATCTTCTGGACTAACCCTGGCACTGACATCTTCTGGACAAACCCTGGAACTGATATCTTCGAGACAGACTCTGGAACTGATGTCATCTGGACTGATTCTGGGACGGACGTCTTTTTTACTGACTCAGGAATGGACGTCTTCTTGACTGACTCTAGGATGGACATCACTTTAACTAACTCTGGGATGGACGTTATCTTGAACAACTCAGGACCTGACATCCTTTGGACTGACTCTGGAGTCAAGCTAACGGGCATGGAACCCGGCATCAAAGCTAGTGCCAGACAGAGCTAAGGAGTTCCTCTGGACCATCACAGGGGAAGGGCCAAAAACAGACCCGAGTGCCTCCAATAAGTGGTCGCAGGTCCCAGCTTGAACTTGTGGCCACATTTCAGCAGCCCATTGCAGTGCTTTGCCTGAGAAGCATGAAACAACAAACGAGATGCGGCCGTGCTAAGAGGTGCAGGAGAAGAAGGTAATATACCCTGAGTATCGAACCACAAAGTTTTGACAAAGCTCGGGATTGCCATCAAACCTCTCGGGCATACTCATGGTGGTCTTGCAATCCATGATCTGCATATTTTGGCTAAGTATTCTGTAACGAGCGGGCGGACAAACAAGTGAGACAGACGTGCAGATTCCAGTGCACAGTGATATTTATTAACCAAAATATATAAAAAAGACAAGCAACAGAACAAAACCGGACTGCAAACGGAAAAGAAACAAAAGGATCGATACCTGGAGGAATGGTCGGAGGGACTGTGGAAATAACACAGCGGAAGAGGAGCAAAACAAAGAAGAGAACTAGGTAAACATGAGGAGACGCAACCGCTCGGTATGCTTGAGTGGACTGAGACAATACTTAGCAACGAGAGTCTCAAACAATCGAGTTTATAGAGAGTGTAACCCAGGTGTTGTCATTTAGCAATCCTTAACTAACTGAGAGGAGAGGAGAGCCGGATTGGTCTGCGGAGGTCATGTGCCCCACCGGAGGATTGTGGGAAATGTAGTCCAGCTCGCTCACCACGGAGATGAATGAAGGGAAAGCCGGGGTTTGGCTGCTGGGCGTGACAGTTTCTTATTACAAATAGCCATAGTCTGTCCCACCACCAACACTGTGATATTCCTGTAATACAGACCATTCGCTCCTTACCCTTTTTAAAGAGAAACACATGATCTAATGTATTAGTCATGGAATTATTAACTCCAAAAACAGTAATACACATAGATCGGTGGCATATCTAAGATGTCACAAAGAAACTTCATATGGGTTGTGAAGCTGCTCCTTCTTGATACAAAGA
This sequence comes from Ancistrus triradiatus, assembly GCA_025084515.1. Lineage (NCBI taxonomy): Eukaryota > Metazoa > Chordata > Actinopteri > Siluriformes > Loricariidae > Ancistrus > Ancistrus triradiatus. The sequence continues at coordinate 154,190 of JAJAGP010001154.1, forward strand.
TAAATGCCAAGAAATTAATATAGTGAAATAGCTCTAAAAGAGACTAGGGATTTAAAAGTTTATTATTGTGTGCGATCTGACACTTTCATGCAAAAAGCATATGCCTATGGGTAGTACATATGATGTTTTGGTGCAGTCATAGACAAAAATGGAATAAATTAAGGTTAACAAAGAAGCCAAAAGTGTTCTTTTAAAGTCTAATCGTTGAATGCTTTTAACAACCTCATCAAGAGGTGGGTTTAAGAAAATGATTGGAAAATAAAGAGAATGGAGAAAGCTAGGAAAGCTGCTGCATGACATAGAAGGTATTATATACCAAGGGGAACATTAGAAAAGTGACATAAAGAGATAAGCAAGGAGGAAAGCAGTGGTTTCTCTATAATGAAGAAATAATTAGATAGAAGAGTGAGAGCTCTGGGTGAGATTAAGGGTTTCTGCTAGCTCAGTTATGAAGAGAGGTTTGAGGGGCCAGAGCAAATAAGGATAAGAGCTATTGCTATTTTTTCTGACATCATTTTTTCCTCATATTATCTCACTATTATATCTACTATGTGGTTATGTTACACAGCCTTTTCACCCTTTTCTGCCAAATTATTGTCTTTAATATTAGGGATAAATGGTAACATACAATATAGATATTCTGCAGCATTTGGTCAGCAGTGACGATTATTATGTAGGGCTCATTTTCATGGCCCTTCATTCCCTTTTATTTTATTACTGCTCATGCTCTCTTACTCGCAATATCATTTTACAATGTTTTTTAAAGAGAAATTCTTTTAATTGTGTTCTGTGATCTACTGTTACTGTTTACAACAATATCTCCCAGTACAGTTATTTTGAGTTCTAACCCATTATCTATGCATATCCCTGTTGAATGACACGTGGTCAAAATGTTCTGACTGATCTTTTTCACATTGTGATCACTGAGTATTGTCACTGCTTTCTTACCATAAAACACCTTGTTTCTTGTTTATTTCCTATTTTTGTGTATGGTGGTGCTTGAAAGTTTGTCCACCTTTCAGAATTTTTCATATTTCTGCATAAATATGATTTAAAACATTATCAGATTTTCACACAAGTCCTAAAAGTGGATAAAGAGAACCCAGTTAAACAAATGAGACAAAAATATTATACTTGGTCATTTATTTATTGAGGAAAATAATCCAATATTACATATTATTGAGTGGCAAAAGTATGTAAACCTCTAGGATTAGCAGTTAATTTGAAGGCTTTTCAATCAATGGGATGACAATCAGGTGTGAGTGGGCACCCTGTTTTATATAAAGAACAGAGATCTATCAAAGTCTGCTCTTCACAACACGTGTGGTGGAAGTGTATCATGGCACGAACAAAGGAGATTTCTGAGGACCTCAGAAAAAGAGTTGTTGATGCTCACCATGCTGGAAAAAGTTACCAAACCATCTCTAAAGAGTTTGGTCTCCACCAATCAGACAGATTGTGTACAAATGAAGGAAATTCAAGACCATTATTACCCTCCCCAGAAGTGGTCAACCAGCAAAGATCACTCCAAGAGCAAGGCATGTAGTTGGCATGTAGTTGGCGAGGTCACAAACTTCTGAGCAACTGAAGGCCTCTCTCACATGGCTAATGTTAATGTTCATGAGTTCACCATCAGAAGAACACTGAACAACAATGGTGTGCATGGCAGGGTTGCAAGGAGAAAGCCACAGCTCTCCAAAAAGAACATTGCTGCTCGTCTGAAGATCACTTGGACAAGCCAGAAGGCTATTGGAAGAATGTTTTGTGGATAGATGGCACCAAAATAGAACTTTTTGGTTTGAAAGAAAAGCGTTATGTTTGGAGAAAGGAAAGCACTGCATTCCAGCATAAGAACCTTATCCCATCTGTGAAACATGGTGGTGGTAGTACCATGGTTTGGGCCTGTTTTGCTGCACCTGGGCCAGGACAGCTTGGCATCATTGATGGAACAATGAATTCTGAATTATATCAGAGAATTCTAAAGGAAAATGTCAGGACATCTGTCCATGAACTGAATCTCAAGAGAAGGTGGGTCATGCAGCAAGACAACGACCCTAAGCACACAAGTCGTTCTACCAAAGAATGGTTGAAGAAGAATAAAAGCTAATGTTTTGGAATGGCCAAGTCAAAGTCCTGACCTTAATCCAGTCGAAATGTTGTGGAAGGACCATGTAATATAATCACTAATATGTAATATTGGATCATTTTCCTCAATAAATAAATAAATTTACATTTACAGCATTTAGTAGACGCCCTTATCCAGAGCAACTCACAATTGATACAATCTTACAATCCAAGCAATTGTGGGTTAAGGGCCTTGCTCAAGGACCCAACATTGGCAGCTTGGCAGAGGTGGGATTTGAACCCTGGACCTTCTGGTCCAGAGTCCATTACCTTATCCACTGGGCTACCACAGTCTACCACAGAAATAAATCACCAAGTATAACATGTTTGTTCCATTTGTTTAACTGGGTTCTATTTATCTACTTTTAGGAAACCGGATGATATTTTAGGTCATATTTATGCGGAAATATATAGAAAATTCTATATATTCACAAACTTTCAAGCACCACTGTATATACCTGGCATTACTGTGTCTAGCTGTTATTTAACCCTTGATGTGGACTCAGATTTCAGTAAATTACGATCTTACTCAAATGTGTCCTGTTGCATCACCTCAAACAAACATTTACTTACTCCAGTTAGGCAAAGTCTCACTAAAATGTTTAATTGCAATGTTAAGCACAACTCTGTGTACTTTGGAGAAATGTGTTATAATTTGTATATTTTTTGTGAGATATTGGACACAAAGATTTCATACATCATTAATTCAAAGTCAAAGTCAAAAAGGATTTATTGTCATTATATATGTCAGGTAATGAAATTACAAAGCTAAAACCCAAGTGCATACACAACACAACATGAAACCAATACTTATTACAATACACATAAGAACAACAAATAGACAACACATTAAAACAATCATTCCAGACCCAGTTATACTATTGCACATACCCCGATGTAATATTCCCCTTACCTAAGTGTACCGTTTCACATTAATTCCACACAATTAATAACATGTCCACAAGTGGTTTGTTGCACAAACAAAATAAAGATGATAATACTAACTATATAAGGTTAGGGTTAAGACCAAGGGAAAAAACTATTTCTAATCTAGAAGTTAGAGCTTTCAACTACCTGAAGGCCCTACCCGAGGGGATCAAGTCAAACAGGCGAAAAGTGGGATGAAAAGGATCTCTACGAATGGAAGAACATCGGCCAAGGCACCGGATTTAGATTAATTCAGTTAATCTTAACCCTAATTAATTCAGTTAATCTTAATCTTAACCCTTGTTAATCTTAACTTTCCATGCAATCAAACTGTCACAGTATAGAAGTGCTATTATAACCTATCTCCAACCTATAAGTCCGTTATGTATTAGTTATACTACTCTCAGGTTTTACAAAAAGAGGAGAAAATAAGCTTTCTCTGAAGCTGTCCCCAGAATGAAGTGATCCATATTCAGGTGATGCTTGATGGACTGTAGGAGTGCTACAGGCTGACGAAGAGTCAAGAAAATCATCTTCAGCTGCATGAGCTATAGAAATGATCACCTGGGGCCATGAATCTGTCAAGTGTGGCACCTCCTGTATCATAAAGCACCTATTAAAGCAGTCATGCTGAGCGGATTTCTAAGATATGCCTGGATTGATGCACACCAGGTGCTCTGTATACAAAAACATCGTCACCTGTGGTGTTAAAAATACAACCCGTTAATATTTGAAGCATGTAGCAAATGACAGTCTTTAAAGAAAAATGCACTGAGCATGCAATGTATGGAGTTTGTCCTATATGTGGTCAAAACATCCAGGATTTCAGGGATGCATCATATAGATGCCCTACTTACAACTCTTTTGGACCAGCAGTGGTATAACTTTAATGTATATTTATTAGTGATTCATTCATCTATTTTCTTATTTCGTATTTGCCTAGCCGGTGGCACAATGCGTAGGGCAATAATAACCCTAGACAGGGCAACAATCCATGGTAGGCCATACACACTAACACACTCATGCACACATTCACACCTTAAGGGCACTTTAGACAACCATTTAACCTTACACACATATCTGTGGAATGTGGGAGGAAACCGTAGTACCCGGAGTAAACCCCACGTAAACTCCACACAGTCGAGGTCAGGTTCTAACCGGGAATGCTGGAGCTGGAACACCCACTTAGCTTTAGCATTCATATTTTTAAACTACTTTTACCTAATGTAAAATTTGTTTAGCTTGAGCTATTCTATATGTGCTTTGGTTAGTTACTATTTACTAAATTAATATGGTTTTAATACATTTCAGTTACAATCATTTAATTTGACAAGCTGAAAGTTGAGTAACTCCTTTTGTGTTTTTTTTTTTTGGTTCCTCACGAGCAATCAGTATTTGCTAAATATTCAAGGTGTTTATTTAGTCTGACTTCCCCTGAGACATTCAATGCTGGACATCTTTTGAAAGTGTTATTTTAGAATTTGCATTGAGTACACATACATTTAAAAGAAGTTGGTAGTGCAAGTCCAGTCATAATTTCATAGCTAACAAGAATAAACAATGCAGTATATAAACAGTATAAACTATGGGCAGTAACAGTTTCCTGTTTCCTGTTGTCTGGAATAATTCTGGAATAAATCTGGAATAGTTAGTTGTGCTACCAATACTAGAAAATACTGTAGCTTAGTTTAGTGAGATTGATTTCCTACATGCAAGCTATTCATCCAGCTACCATTCTATGAGAGTAAAGGCTAATATTGCTTATTACCTTACTAGTTCAAGGTTTGTCTTTATCTTTTATTAGGCTTGATGTGATTCTCCTTTCCATCCTCTCCAGCCTTCCTCTTCTTTTCTCTTGCTACACCAGCCTCACGTATGACAAGTCATGACCTCACATAGATTTATGGCCGTAACACTCAACTCATCCTCTTCTTAACACTTTCAGATGTGCAGGTTTCCACCCATATCTACGCATATCTAGAAGAGATCTCGTCATGACTGTCAAGTCATCATTTGAAACTAAGCCCTAGCTAGACTGAGCTGTCCCCATGTCAAGATCTTATTATCCTAATGGATGGGTAGAATGGTGACACAGTAGTTAGCGCGGTCACCTCAAAAATCCTGCTTCCCCAGTTTAATCCTGACTCATACTCCATTTATGTGGAGTTTGCATGTCCTCCCCTTTTCGGTGTAGGTTTGATCAAGGTACTCCAGTTTCTTCTCACAGTCCAAAGACATGCATGAAGTTAATTAATTACGCTAAATTTGCACTAGCATGATGTAATGACTGCTAAGTAGGATGCAAAGTACTTCTGTAAAGGCCTATTCACACCGAGTACAATTTTTTCACACAAAAAAATGGATGCAGTTTTTAACGTACTGCGACTTTCACACCAAGTTTTTTGTCTACACACTCTGAAAACTTCCTGTCCACTTTTGCTTTCTTTAATTTCTCTTCTCTTAATGTGCCACAGAGATTTTTCTCTGTCTTTTTCACATTGTGAACTTAACAAAAACACAAGCAAAGATTAGTGCAGGAAGCTATAGTTTTTGTGGGTAGGAACAGATAAACAGATAAACAAGAAAACGGTTACGTACAGTCACTGTGAGGTTTTCAGCATCATTCCCCAGTCTTTCAGCTATATTCTGCCAGCTATTTCCATTAATATCCATGTTTCTATAGTCAACTATACTAATTTTAAACAACGTCGCAGTCCGTCAGTTTCAGACTCGGTGTGACAGACGTCATTAATATACGTGTTCTTTTTAATAGCTTGACGTGTGTTTTTTTTGTCCGTAACAATTTCAGTGTGAAAAGGTTTTAAGTCGCTCTGGCTAAGGACATACTCATCCTCACTCACTTTCTTATCGGCTTGATCCTAGTCAGCGGCACAGGGCACAAGGCAGGAACAACTTTAGACAGCGCGCCAATCCATTGCAGGGAACATACACTTACACACTCATACTGTCACGACGTGGTCTAACAGGAGGAACGGAGACGTGCGCAGGTTCAGCGCATAATAACCATTACGTTTACTTAACACAAAAGGAACTACCGGGCAAACGTAAACAAAACAAAGTAAAGGCATAAACGTGAACGGGCTACTGCGAAACACAACAAAAACGGGATTACCGCAAGACAAAACATAAATCCATTTAAGCAAAATAGTGTGAGCAAGATCACGGAAGCGGCAGAAAGACGCCAAACGCCACAACAGTCAAAAGGGGCTTCCACCAAAACAAATGCCTGCGCCGTTCGGGAGCTAGGGCCCTGCTTAAATACAGTACATATCAGCTGTGTCCACTTAGTCCAAGGGCCCTAGCTTCTTCTGCCGGTGCTCCGGAGCACCACAAACGAAGCGGTCAAAACCCCCAGCGGCGAAAAGGGGCACAACATGTAGAGGCCTGGGGGGGACGCATGACACATACAAGCATTCACACACAAGGGGCACATAAGAGACACCAATTAACCTAACATGCATGTCTTTGGACATGGGGAGGACATGCAGACTCCAAACAGAAAGGACCCTGACTTCTCCACCTTGAACCCAGGACCTTCTTGGTCTGAGGAGACAGTGCTACCCACTGAGCCACTGTGCCACCAATACATACACATCCTGTATATGCTAATATATGCTGCACCATCCTAGCTCAGTGAAATTTTTACAAGCAAAAAGTAATTAAATATAATAACACTAGATGACAGATTTTTATTGTGAAGTTTTGCTTCATGAAAAATGTGAGATATTGATAGAAAATGTCGGAATACAAACATAATTCAGATTTGCTTTACCACATAGGAATTTGCAGAAATTTTCCAAACAAATGCTTTGAATTTTCATTAATCAATTCTGCATTACTCAATTTTGAACCAAACATTTATGCATTTGACAATCCCTGACCAGGTCATTTAATTCTAGTGGTGTTTATCAGATGAGGATAATCAGGAAGATCAGTGTTGTTTTAAACATCTGGGTCATGTGTTGTGTCATCTTCATCTGCCTCATCTAAATTCCATGGCTTTAGTACTGGCAAACTGTCATCAGTACTGGCACTGGTGTCATGGCTGAATGCAGATTGAGGTATTTAATAAGTTTCTTATTTTCAGAAGCCAGACACACTGGTTAGACAGAAGTAACAGTCCATCGCTTGATCCTTCTTTTCTTGCCACATCACTGAGACTTCAAATGCCAGATTGACCTCTGTACCTCTGAGCAAAGGGTTACATCCAAAGTAGAGCTCACTCTTAATAAGTGCAGTCATGGTATGTCTTTGAAACTTAAGCGAATACTTGGCACAGAAGTAAAATAATGTATTACAGCTGTTGTAATGTTGTTGTAATTTTTCTGTTCTATTAAATCCTCCTCAAGTAAATCCTGTTGTTAAATTTATTCATACAGTTATACTATGCTATTGCCGGAAGAACATGTGCATCGACATACATCCAGCATCTGTAAATGAGAGCAGCTTTTATAGCTTGTCTGCCAGTATATAAGCTTATAAAGCATGCTATGCTATGCATGCATATGATGACATTTGCATATCATGTACAGTGGGGCAAAAAAGTATTTAGTCAGTCACTGATTGTGCAAGTACTCCTACTTAGAAAGATGAGAGAGGTCTGTAATTTTCATCATAGGTACACTTCAACTATGAGAGATAAAATTAGGTACAAAAATCCAGGAAATCACATTGTAGGATTTTTAAAGAATTTAATTGTAAATTATGGTGGAAAATAAGTATTTAGTCAATAAATTTGGTTTGCACACACTGTAGCTGGTATTTTGGCCCATTCCTCCATGCAGATCTCCTCTAGAGCAGTGATGTTTTGGGGCAACACGGACTTTCAACTCCCTCCACAAATTTTCTAAGGGGTTGAGGTCTGGAAACTGGCTAGGCCACTCCAGGACCTTGAAATGCTTTTTACGGAGCCACTCCTTCGTTGCCTGAGCAGTGTGTTTGAGATCATTGTCATGCTGGAAGACCCAGCCACGTTCCATCTTCAATGCTCTCACTGATGGAAGGAGGTTTTGGCTTAAAATCTCACAATACATGGCCCCGTTCATGCTTCCCTTAACAGGGATCAGTCGTCCTGTCCCCTTTGCAGAAAAAACAACTCCAAAGCATGAGGTTTTCACCCCCATGCTTCACAGTAGGTATGGTGCAACTCAGAATTCTCCTTCCTCCAAACAGGGTGAGTTGAGTTTTTACCAAAAAGTTCTATTTTGGTTTCATCTGACCACATGATATTCTCCCAATCCTCTTCTGGTGCATCCATATGCTCTCTGGCAAACTTCAGACGGGACTAGACATGCACTGGCTTAAGCAGGGGGGCAGGCCTGGCACTGCAGGATCTGAATCTCTCTTGGCGTAGTGTGTTACTGATGGTAGCCTTTGTTACTTTGGTCCCAGCTTTCTGCAGGTCATTCATCAGGTCCCTCCGTGTAGTTCTGGGATTTTTCCTCACCTTTCTCATGATCATTTTGACCCCACAGGATGAGATCTTTTGTGGAGCCCCAGATCGAGGGAGATTATCAATGGTATTGTATGTCTTACAATTGCTCCCACAGTTGATTTATTCACACCAACCTGCTTGCCTATTGTAGATTCACTCTTCCCAGCCTGGTGCAGGTCTACAATTTTCTTCCTGGTGTCCTTCGACAGCTCTTTGGTCTTGGCCATGGTTGAGTTTGGAGTCTGACTGTTTGAGGCTGTGGACAGGTGCTTTTTATACAGATTACGAGGTCAAACAGGTGCCATTAATACAGGTAATGAATGGAGGACAGAAGAGCTTCTTAAAGAAGAAGTTACAGGTCTGTGAGAGCCAGAAATCTTGCTTGTTTGTTTTTGACCAAATACTTATTTTCCACCATGATTTACAATTAAATTATTTAAAAATCCTACAATGTGATTTCCTGGATTTTTTTCCCCTCATTTTGTCTCTCATAGTTGAAATGTACCTATGATGAAGCGATATGCAATAAAAGTTTGCTCCTTGCTGAAATATTCAATCCCTTCTCCATCCGTTTCCTCTTGGAAGGAAGCTGAAGACAGAGTGTTTTAATACTCTGTTAAACACAGAACTTACGGTCTTTTTTTCTAATGCAACCAGCCTTGTATTAAAACTATTTTAATGGTGGCCAGCTTTGATCCGCATTACTCCCTGTAGGACTTCAAAAAGAACCTTCCATTGGGCTGGCAAGTTGCAATGCATTACTGCACACTTCAACCTGTAATTATGCTTTCCTCATTCCAGATATCTACAATATCAGGTGTAGAGAAGCTGGGTCATATTTTCCTCATTGCCTCCTTGGTGCATGCAAATGGTATTTTAAAGGAAATGCAGCTGCTGTTAGGTACTGTGTTGTGTGATTTTGATAAGCTATCATTTCCTTGTACCATTCAAATTACAAAATAAATGAAATGTCTAAAGTATGAAGCCATCACTCACTGAAGTAATTAGATAATGAAACATCTACAATATACATGCCCTAAAAGTGAATTAAGTAGTGTGTGAAGTGTAAAAACATTTCTGCATTCATCATTTTTCTTGTTCACCCAAATAATTTTTTAAATATATTAAGAAAATGTTCAAAATCACTTATTATTCAGTTATTTTTATGTGCATTTGCATGGACAGCTATGAAATGAGAGGCTCCACACCAACACAAAAAGTCAAGATGGACTAACAGTCACTACAGAAGCGTAATATTTAAAAACCCAAAGGGGCACCCAGATCGAGCTGATTGTATTGTTTACATTTCACAGAAAACACAGACTGACAATCACTGCAAAGGAGCACCAGCTGTACTGCAGTCTATTTAAGTGAATCAAATGTAAGCGCTGGGTGCTGTGTCATAAAGTTAGACTAACAGTATTTAGAGGTGATGAGAAGGAAACACCAGAAAAGAGAGTAAAGACAAGTTTGAAAAGGGAGAGTGAAGTTAGAAAAGAACGTAAAAATAACCTTGTTATGAGGAAAGCCTTATGATGGGCTTTCATTTCTCCGTCACTGCATTGTTTTTGTTGTGTGGCTATGTATGCACTTCTCCCTTTTGTTTTACTTTGCCGGCATTGCATGGCAAGCAGTGGTACAACCTCCTGAGCCTGGATGACGCTGCTGAGATTGGACCATCTTCTTCCCGTAGGTACCGTATGGCCCCACCACCAGATGACCCTGTTCCCGCGGAGGAGACCACGAGAAGCACCCCTGGCAGGCCCCAGGACACCCTTTTTACCGTCAGATTTCTGACCAGATTTCGGACCATCGACGGCTCGTCGGCCCAACGCACGCAGCTCAAGATCCCAGGTATGTTTCCTGAATGGGAATCCTATTAAAGTGGTTGCCCTGGTTGACTTGGAGGCTGAGGAAAATCTATGTGATGTGTTCGGCAAGAATCGAGTCCTGTCGGTGTCGCCGCATCGCCCATATGGCTGTGCACCCCTACCCAGGAGCTGACTATACAGCCTGAGCGCACCAGAATGAGAGGCCATGAGCTCCTACAGTGGGGCAAAAGTATTTAGTCAGCCACGGATTCACGTTCTCCTACTTAGAAAGATGAGAGAGGTCTGTAATTTTCATCATAGGTACAATTCATCTATGAGAGACAAATTGTGAAAAAAAATCTGGATGTTAAAAAATTTACTCGGAAATCATGGTGGAAATTAAGTATTTGGTCAATAACAAAAGTTCAACTCAATACTTTGTAACATGACCTTTGGTATCAATGACAGAGCTCAAACATTTCCTGTAAGTCTTCACCAGGTTTGCACACACTGTAGCTGGTATTTTGGCCCATTCCTCCATGCAGATCTCCTCTAGAGCAGTGATGTTTTGGGGCTGTCGCTGGGCAACACGGAGTTTCAACTCCCTCCACAAATATTCTATGGGGTTGAGGTCTGGAGACTGGCTAGGCCACTCCAGGACCTTGAAATGGTTTTTACGGAGCCACTCCTTTGTTGCCCAAGTGGTGTGTTTGGGATCACTGTCATGCTGGAAGATCTAGCCAAGTTCCATCTTCAGTGCTCTCACTAATGGAAGGAGGTCTTGGTTTAAAAACTCACAATACATGGCCCTGTTCATTCTTCCCTTAACACGGATCAGTCGTCCTGTCCCCTTTGCAGAAAACAGCCCCCAATAATTATGTTTCCACCCCCATGCTTCACAGTAGGTATGGTGTTCTTGGGATGCAACTCAGCATTCTTCTTCCTCCAAACACGGCGAGTTGAGTTTTTACCAAAAAGGTCTAATATTATACCACATGATATTCTCCCAATCCTGGATCATCCATTTGCTTTCTGGGAAACTTCAGACGGGCCTGGACATGTACTGGCTTAACCAGGGGGACACGCCTGGCACTCCAGGATCTGAGTCCCTCTCGGTGTAATGTGTTACAGATGGTGGCCTTTGTTATTTTGGTCCCAGCTCTCTGCAGGTCATTCATCAGGTCCCTCTGTGTAGTTGGTCATCGTTCTCATGATCATTTTGACCCCATGGGATGAGATTTTGTGTGTAGCCCCAGATCAAGGGAGATTATCAATGGTTTTGCATGTCTTCCATTTTCCATTTTCCATGGTGCAGGTCTACAATTTTCTTCCTGGTGTCCTTCAACAGCTCTTTCTTCTTGGCCATGGTTAAGTTTGGAGTCTGACTGTTTGAGGCTGTGGACAGGTGTCTTTTATACAGATAACGAGGTCAACAGGTCCCATTAATACAGGTAACGAGTGGAGGACAGAAGAGCTTCTTAAAGAAGAAGTTACAGGTCTGTGAGAGCCAGAAATCTTGCTTGTTTGTGGGTGACCAAATAGTTATTTTTCCACCATGATTTACAACTAAATTCTTTAAAAATCCTGCAATGTGATTTCCTGGATTTTTTTTCTGATTTTGTCTCTCGTAGTTGAAGTGTACCTATGATGAAAATTACAAACCTCTCTCATCTTTCTAAGTAGGAGAACTTGCACAATCAGTGGCTGACTAAATACTTTTTTGCCCCACTGTATATAGGTAGCACATAAATGTCAGCATTTAATTGATGTGACAACACAGTTTCTATGCCTGTGATCTCTATGACAAGACATTTTGTAGATGCTGATGGGGTAGAAATGGAGAGCAATAGTAATTGATCCTCCAGCGTTCCAGTCTCACCAACTGCCCATTTCATTTGCCTTATCATCATGTCCCATTGAGCCGTTATCAGAAATAGAGAGAAATTCTGGCAGAACTTGAGCTGAAGGAGATTATTCAGAAGTCTTTGAGTGAACTGACTTCTCCATTGGTCTTCACCTGGAAAAGATCTGGTTAATTTTGGTTTGTGTAGACTACAGTTTTTATGACTTATCCTGTGCTACATCAGTCTTTCCGTTAGTCAATCGTCCATATTACATTTACAGAATTTAGCAGACGCTCTTATCCAGAGCGACTTACAATTGCTACAATCTTACAATCCAAGCAATTGTCGGTTAAGGGCCTTGCTCAAGGACCCAGCAGTGGCAGCTTGGCACAGGTGGGATTTGAACCCTGGACCTTGTGGTCCATAGTCCAGTACCTTACCCACTAGGCCACCATAGTCCCACCAGAGCCAGAACTTGACCTCTAGGAATTACAATATCCCCATGCTCAAGTTAAATCAACACTTGCCTGTGTACACCACCCAAGTAGGTCTCAACAGGCTCAATCGTGTGCTTCAAATTCAGTGTCATTGAATGCAAGCTTTATGAGGATTAAGATGAACATCTTTGGCAGTCAGTAATTCTTGGCGCTGTTGTGCTACTTTGATGACATTCTAGTATTTGCTGCAAATGTAGCAGAGGCATTTGAAGACTTGAGATGGTCTTCAGTCACTTGAGTGATCAGAGGTTGAAGGTGGCTCCAGTGGCCATGTTATCAGTGAGAGGGGAGAGGAAACATACCCAGACAGACCCAGATGTCCAAGCAATAAGCAACATGTTTGAGTCAGATCTTAAACTTGGTGGAGCCACTGCATCAGATAAAAAAATCAAGTATTTCTTAGGCATGATAATATATTATCAGAGATTTATGCCAAACTACCACAGTATGGCAAACCTGAGTCAGGCAACAAGGGCAATAAAAATAGTGTGGGAGGCTCAGTTCAAAGGATTGGAACTTTTTATTTCCGAGACTTTATTTTTATTTTCTTAAACAGAGACGTTAGCTAATTATATGGCAATACTAACATAGCTAACGAGTAATAAACTATAGTTTTCGCACAATTACCTCTTACAGAAACATGCGAAAACATGCATCGATTTACAACGTAACTGGAATGTAAGATTCTGGCTGTTAGCAACCACTTAGTGTAAGTTTTCACATAGAGCTGTACATGACTTCAAAGGTAAGGATGTCCTCGCTTAGATTCTGTGGTTGGTATTGGCCCATGAACTATTTACTTCCCTTGAGTGAAAAGTCGTTTGCACCAATGCATGGGCACATGGGGGTTGGGGGGTTATATAGTGACTTCTTTTTTTTATTTGGAGAGGTTATGGGCACTTGGATGGTGTAAATTGGACAGTTAGTAAAGATGCTATGTAGCCCCTGAATACTTTCAAGCATCTCTCCCAACTGTTGTGGATGACTGATATTTCAACCCCAGCTCTCGCGCACATATTGTAAACTCCAAAAATAATAGGAAGTTTTTTTTAACAATTTAATCTTTATTTGACGTTGCCAAATGGAACCTAAATGATGGGAATAAAAGGCTAGAGGTTTTAGTTTCAAGACCCAAACCATCATTGTGCTAGATGTAAAACTTAAGATAACTAGTGTTATAGTGTAATAGTGCAAATTGTTTGAAAATGAGCTTAAATTTGGATCTGCATAAAGGGGTTGGTGACCCCTGAGTATTTCAGAAACTGCTGATCTACTCGGATTTTTGCACACAGACACCTCTAGGATTTATAGAGAATGGTCCAAAAAATAGAAAATACGCAGTGAATGGCAGAACTCTGGGCAAGAATGCCTTGTTGATGCCAGAGGTCAGAGGTGTATGGCCAGATTGGTTTGATAAAAAGGCAACAGTAACTCAAATAACCACTCATTACAACCAAGGTATGCAGAAGAGCATCTTATACACAACATGTGGAAGTTTGAAGCAGATAGGCTACAGTAAGAGAAGACAACACCAGATGCGACTCCTGTCAGCTAAGGACAGGCAACTTGAAAATTGTTGCCTTTGCTGATGAGTGTTGATGTCTGCTGATAAATTCAAATGATAGGGTGAGAATTTGTGTAAACAACATGAAAGCATAGATTCATACTAACTTGTATCAATGGTTCAGGCTGCTGATGGCAGTGTAATTGTGTGAGGGACATTTTCTTGGTATATTTTGGGCCTCTTAATAGCAACTGAGGATTGTTCAAATGCCACTGTCTACCTGAGTATAGTTGCTGACTATTTTCATCCCTTTATGACCACAGTGTGCTTCTATGTGCCATGCCACAAAAGTCAAATAATCTCAAACTGGTTTCTTGAAAGTCACAGTGAGTTCATTGAACCCAAATGCCCTCCACAGTCCAGACCTCACTCCAGTAGAGCACCTTTGGGATATGGTGGGACTGGAGATTTACATCATGGATGTGCAGCCGACAAATCTGCATATACACTTTTGGAAAAAATAAGAGTCCACTCCAAATTTATCAGTTTATCTGCTTTTACTTTTGTAGATAATGTATGTGTTTGAGTGTAATGGAACAGTTATGTTTTATTCTATAAATTACTGACAAATTCCAAAATAAAAATATTTATTTGCAGCAATGATGAGCATTTATTTACTGTAAATGACAACTGGCCAACATAGGTTTACTGAGACTTACTCTTATTATTTGAATTCAGTTCTATACACATCACCACAATATTTCTGTGTGTGTGTGTGTGTGTGTGTGTGTGTGTGTGTGTGTGTGTGTGTGTCATATTTGGCAGAGATGGGGAGGCGAATGCAGCGAGCCAATATAAAAGGTTTACATAAAAGTTTAGGTAACAACAGAAACAGGCATAAAACAGACTAGCCTCAAAATGTTATTTACTTAGCAGTAAATATCACATGCAAAATGTAAAGCAGAGACCATGAGGAAAAGAATGATTCATACACAGGATCAGAATCTGCAGTGCAGGAAAATGCTTAGTAACAAAGTTGTGCAGAGTGCAAAGACAATGAAACTTTGCAGTGAGTGAATGAAAGAGTGGCATTTAAATGTCAGTGACGATAATGAGCCGAGTGGAAAAATATGATGAAAATGGGAATCTGTTGAGCATGATCAGAAGTGGTGAAGTAGAACAGGTGAAGTGGAACAAGGGGCAGATAATGACATGGAGGGAGTTATAAGTGCTGGGAAGTATAGTTCAAGCATGATGGAGTTCCACAGGATTCCCAAATGTCAAAGCAGCTAGATGATATGCGTGGTTTGCGTGAAAGGTCTGGATCAATCCATCAATCCAACAGCACCCTTCAGGACTGAATCACTCCCAGTCAACCAGGTATTGGAGGCCTTGAGCGTGCTGGCAGAAGTCTGAGGCAATTCACTGTTGATTTCTCTGACTGGAAGAGGACCTATGGTGATTTAGTCCAGGGACCCGGAAACTACAAGCTCAGACACAGACACATGAAATGATGGGAACATCCTGAAATCCCAGGGAAGTTTATTGTGGTTAATGATATCATTAATTTGTTTCGATACCACAAAAGGCCTAATAAAATGGGGGTGCACCTTTTTGTTGCCCCTGTAGAATCATATGTCGCTGGGTTGAATATTAGGGCCCTGGCTGTGTTGGTGATCGGCCTACTTCTTGTGTTGTCAGAGAGCCTTCTCAATCCTCCCACATTGATTTATTGTGTCGAATCCAGGCATCCACAGATGGATCCCAGGGCACAAAGGGGGGCTGGTAGCCGAGGATTCACTCAAAGGGGGTGAGGCCAGTGGAGGAGTGGGTCAGGGAGTCTTTGCCCAAGGGAGGAATGACTCCAGTCTACCTGATTGTTTTGGCAAAACATGCAAAGAAACCTTTTTTCTATGTTTGCACTTTTTTCCATGTAATACAAATGAAACTAAGAAAATTCTGGAATATGTATTGAGCCTAACGTTTCAAATAGTTCCACTCCAGGGAAGCCACCCAGGTGCTTGTCCAGTCTCTTGTTGTATCAAAACTAGATTATTACAGTGCTCTTCTGGCTGGTCTTCCAATGCGTAAGATTAAAGGAAGACACGCAGCAAGACTCTTCTCCTTCCTGGCACCCAGGTGGTGGAATGAACTTCCACTGGATGTCTGAATGGATGAGACTCTTGCTGTCTTCAAGTGGCGACTAAAGACCAACCTCTTCACCTAGCACTTAAGGGAAGACTGAAAATACAACTGTATATTAAAAAAAAAACCTTTGCTTGTCTGTTTTGTTGATTTACCTACATCAATTCCTAGCAAGTTCTGGTTGGATTGTGTTCTTGAGCTATTGCTTACTTGTATTAACATGAGTTTTTGTCTACCAGGAAGAATACAAAGCACTTCTGTAAGTCACTCCAGATAAGGGCATAATGTTGAAAATGTAAATGTAAATAGTTTCAGGGTTTCATTTATATTTTCCTCAGCTTTTTCCTGGTCTGGGATATGGGGACCCAGTTTTTTTGACTCAAGAGATTGGGAAAGAATGGGAAAAACAGTCAATGATGGTGAGTATGGTATTAGGGTTTGCTCTGCATAAGGCCCTGGATAACTGTGGAAGCAGAAGAAGATTCCCTGGACTCAACTCTGAATTGGTCTATGCTCCAGTCGCGGTTACACTCTTCAGCTTGCCTTAAACTCTGAGTATATTTTCAATAAAACTATCATTTTACCTAAAGTCATTGTCTGTCTGCATTTGGGTTCCTCTAACAATTTCCAGTGGGATCCTTAGATCCCACACAACAGAAAAATCTGGAGACACAGATCAGCAGACAGACAACCTGCTACCCGTAGGTATTGCACTAGACCATCAGAAAGCCTGGTTAGAACAGCACGATAAGATTATGACTTCCTTATTAGAGTCCAACTGTTTCTTGACCAAGCAAGTTGCTAGCTTAACTGGTAAAATTAATAATTTGCTTATCAATCCATCACAGTCTTCAAACCTTGTTGCAGAGAGCCAGACACCCTTGTCTCTGGCAGCACTCAGGAGTACACACCCCCTCTGAATGCCCAGACAGGGCCGCACTCCTCCACTGTGACCACCCAGACCCTCCCTTCTCTGTCCACAGGCATGGAGCCCCCGATCACCCATCCTGAATCATACTCTGGTGACCTCAGCAAGTGCCGAGTGTTCCTACTGCAGTGTGGTCTGGTGTTCCAGCAGTGCTCCTCGGCCTTCGCCTCCAATGCCAGCAAGGTCTCATATGTTATAGGCCTCCTTCGGGGTAGGGCCCTAACGTGGGCTGAGGCCACAATCTCCCAGAGGGGTTTTGAGGACCTCTCTTGCGCTGACTTCGTTCATCATTTCAGAGTGGTCTTCGTCCACCATAGCCATGGAGAAGTGGTGTCGAGTTGCTTCATTTGCCTTCGTCAGGGCTCTCAGTCACTCTCGGTCTATGCCATGGAGGGTCTGTCTGTGCGCCTCAAGGATGAGTTGGCGGCCAACTACAAACCTTGGAAACCCCCACTAGGGCTAATGCTCTGGATGGCAGGCTCCTGGCTACAATAACTCACCGCACTCCCCCCATACCACTGGTCCTGTCGGGGAACCATCGTGAGGCCATCTCCTTCACCATAATCCACTCTCCGAAGACCCCCCTGGTTCTTGGTCATCTCTGGCTGGCCTGCCAAAACCCCATTGTCGACTGGAGGGAAGGGAAGATCTCGGGCTGAGCAACTACTGCCACCAGAACTGCCTCCTCTCTGCCATGCATGCTTCAAAAGATCTCCCTCACACTTCTTGGCCTGAAGAACGTGCAGATCTTTCCAAGGTACCCCAGCAAAACTACGACCTCCGCCTCGTGTTCAGCAGGGAGCCAAGAATCTTCTGTATCACAAACCTTATGACTTCACTATCAACCTGTTCCCTGGTGCCACCCTGCCTACCAGACACTTGTACCAGCTGGCATTACTTCTGGTGACCCACTATGGACTCCGATGTCAGGGAGTTCATCGCTGCTTGCTCTAAATGCACCCATAGCAAGGCCTCTCACAAGTCTCCTTCCAGGCTCCTGCAGCCCCTCCCCATTCCTGGACATCCATGATCACACATTGCTGCCAACTTCATTACGAGGCTCCCCGAGTCAGACGGGAAGGCGGTTATCCTCACGGTTGTTGACCATTTCTCCAAGGCCATTCGCCTCATCGCCCTGCCAAAGTCCCCATGGCCTCAGAGATGGCCAACACTCTGTTTGACCTAGTATTCAATATTCATGGTCTTCCCCTGGACATCGTGTCGGACTGGCCCCCAATTCGTCTCACAGTTTTTGAGGTCCTTCTGCCATCGGGGCCATGGAGAGCCTGATCTCCAGCTTTCACCCCCAGTCCAACAGACAGGCCAAGCAGGCAAACCAAGAAATTGAGGCTACTCTGCATTGCTTGACCACCAAGGACCCCTCTAGGTGGAGCTCCCAGTTGGCCTGAGCAGAGTACGCCCATAACACCTTGACGAACTCCGCCATGGGCCTTTTCCGCTTTGAGTCCTTGCTGGGTTACCTTCCACCACTCTTCCTTGACCTGGAAACCAACGTTGCGGTCCGTTCCATTGCTCAACACCTTTGCCGCTGTTGGAAGGTTTGGAAGACCACCACATCAGCGCTCCTCAAAGCCCGTGGTGCTGCCCAGAGCTCTGCCAACTGCTGTCAGAGACCTGGACCCTGCTTCACTCCTGGTCAAGCTGTCTCGCTCTCGGGAAGCAACATTCCACTCTACATTGAGTCCAGGCAGTTATTTATAAATTTACTAGAGCATCCAGCAAGAAAGCATTACAGTAATCCAACATCAAGGTTATAAAACATTGAATCAGTTTCTCAACATCCACGAAAGAGAGTACATTTCTAATTATAGCAATATTGTTATACGCTGTGATGTGCGCATTAAAGGAGAGATCTGAATCAAATGTGACACCTAAGTTTTTTTTAACAGATAAACTAGGCTTTACCGAACAGCCATCTAGGTTTAGGGTAGTCAGCTGTCTCTCGCAACCTTGGATCCAACAAATAAAACCACAGTTTTATCTGAGTTGAGTATAAGAAATTTTTTATTTCCTTTTTAATAATCTTTTATTTCCTTTACACAATCATCAAGGTTGCTAATTGTACAGCAGTGTATCATCTGCCTAGCAGTGGAAACTAATGTCATGTTTACGAATAATTGAGCCGAGTGGCAGCATGTACAGAGAAAATAATAGCAAGCCCAGCACAGACCCCTGAGGCACACTGTACTTCACTTTTGGAATGATTAGATTATTTACATAAACAAACTGGTACCGGTCGGCCAAGTAGGATCTAAATCAAGAACGTACCAAACAATTAATACCTATGGTATTTTCTAATCTGTTTAGTAAGATATCATGATCTATGGAGTAGGAGACTGATGGAGATGTCTGATGTCTGAGTCTGAGAGGTGATGGTGCCTGCACCCACAAGAAGGAGTGAAGGAGTGGTTCTATAGGGAGCCATTACTTCGTGGCCAAACTGAGATCCAGGAAGTTCTGTGGGCACTGGTGTCAAACAGGGCTGGAATACAGATCAAGGGCAGTGAAGGAAAACAGACTCCACTGGGATGGGCATGAGGTAGACTCGATGCACTGGGGACAGGGTCTGGTCTAGTGATGCTGGGTCAAACTGAGCAGCTGGATACCTACTGTTCACCTGAGCCACAGTAATAATTTTGACCCTCTTCATGGCAGTACTGTCACTCATATTCCCAGGCCTACCTGGCATAAACTGCATGGTTGTCTCGTCTGGAGGCGATTCCGGTATAGGAACTGGTAAAAGGTGTAATGACATGATGGCTTCACGGAAATAGTTGGCAATATGAGAACGAGTGCTGGTCCAACTGAATCATCATGGTGATCAAGGGTGCATCAAGGGTGGAACCAATGTCACATCATGCCAGTTTCTTCTGGAGGTCCTCATGCAGCTAATGTTGGAACAGAGAGGTAAAAGCTGAATCATTCCACCCACACTCCATGGCCAGAGTCCAATGATCCAGGGTATAATCTGCCACAAAGTGAGGTCCCTGGGTGAGGTGTAACAGAAGCTATCCACTGCCCGGACTATTATGGGGGTGATCAAAGACTGTGCAATAGGCTTCTGTGAAGCACTGAAAGTTTCCTCTCCTTGGTTCTATACTGCATTAGACCAGGCAAGGGTGCAATCAGTTAGCAGGGAGATAAGGTCTGAATGTGAGCAGAGTGACTGCTAGCAGGCAGACCGCCCGGAGGCCGTCTGTTCCCAAGACCTTACAGAGGTCATCCATTCCCACGTCTGTTCCAAGAACGTCCACCCTGGGTCCTGCTGTGAGGATGTCCCGAGCGAGCCTCTTCCAGGGGATGTCCAGAGTACATCCAGAACACTGCTTCCAAGGGACATCCATCTTTCGTCACTTCCAGAGGAAGTCCAAAGCACACTGCTTCTAAAGGACATCCAAAACCCTTCGCTCCTCATTGACGTCCAGAGCATGCCGCTCCTAGAGGATGTCCGCCCCAGTTTCTGTTCTGAGGATGTCCAGAATCCTTCATTTCCTGAGGATGTCCATTCCTGCCCTGAAGGCACCTGTTCCAGTGTCGGCTCCGAGGACGTCTGTTCCGGGTTCCTTTTCTGAGGACACCTGTCATGGGTCCCATCCCAAGAACTATTACTATTACTATTACTACTACTATTACGCCCCAAAGTCTCACCCTGGTTTTCCTGCCTTGCATCCCCTCTAGTGGCAATCCAAATTATATCAGCCACAACACTTCGCTAGATCACATGATTGCCATGGACCAATCTGCGGCCCACATTGAGCGTCTCCATGCTCTTATTTTGTTTACATTTTCCCACGCTCGCCACATTAGCTCCATGGCTCATATCGAGCATCCCTATGCCCTTTTGTTTTTTGTTCTACTTCTGTACCGCGTTTCACGCATCTTTAATTAATTGGACTGTTCCGGTTCTAGTTCGGGTGTTGATTTTGTTTACTGTGTTTTCTCTTGGTTTGGACTATTTCTTTAATAAAGCTTTACGTTTTTTATTGGAACCTGCATGCATCTCTATCATTCTCTCCGTCCAAGCCCGGGTTACACTGAGTTCAGTGCTGATGCAATGATCAGTTACAACACCAAAATGTAACATAGTGTTTTGACAATAAACAAGGTAAATAGCGGAGAGAATAATTTAAAATAGGCTATAAAAAGTAGTGATAAATGGAAAGACACAGATTTATATGTTCAAGCAGTTTGTTTTTTTGACCAATTTCCTTGAAAACTGTTGATATTTTCTTGGAAGGCTATTTCACAGGAACAAAACCTTAGTAACAGAACTTAAAAAGCAATGTAAGTATAATATCTTAATCTATAATATATATGTATATCTCTTAATCCAATTCCAGGTCACTGGGTTATAAGTTTATAAGATTTTTGTATAGCTCTGCCAAAACAAAGGCCACAAAAAATCCATCTTTGCCATCTTTGATGGGGAACTTAACTAGCAAAGACAGATCCCTGCCCTTAACTCTATTAGACACAGTTGAGATTAATTGGAATGCCAACTGGGACTGAGGGATTATTTTCCATCATCAGTGCCTGACCTCACAGTCAATTTACAAATTCTAGTGGAAAAACTTTTTAGAAAAGTGAAATCTGTAGTAGCAGCAAAGTATGGAGAAACACGATAGTAATAATAATGTCAAAACCATGGCTTTGTTTGCAGGATGACCATGTGAGGAGTGTACAAGAAAGTAGGATTCAGAATTCCACATAATTATTTAACTCAATTTATCCATGTGAGCCTAAATCTACAGAATATTTTTGTAATAATTGTTATAACCAATACCATGTTTCTTGTCCGCATTTAACACATTTAAGTATAACTCAAAGTCATTAGAAACAACTGAGCCAAAATTTAGCAAACTGCAGTGTGTCATCTTTTAGATGGGTTCAAATAGAGGTCTCTGCTATGCCTGCTTATTAATGTTTAATGTCCTGATATTCTGCTGATATTAATATTTATTGTGTTGCTTTGTTGAAGGAAATTCATTGATTATCTTGCTATATTTTCACAGAGCAAAAATGACTGTTACACAGGTGTAAAACCTTTTGTCCAGTCTCTTGACAACATCCATTAAGAGAAATATCAATACAGGTTGAGGTTACTCGACTAGAGTTTGCCCTGTTCTGCTCCACTAAATGACTACACTGACCTTTCTATTATTCAACACTTCATACAGTATTCAATGCAACACATGGCATGCCTACAATGTTCTTGGTATTCAAGGCCAGACAAGCATATTTTTGAATCTTACTGTCTCTGTGATTAATGGTAAGTCATATATTTTTATATCAAGTTTCTCCACCCTTCCAAGCAGGGCCAGTGAGAATATCTCTTGAGCCGAATGCTAAAACTGCTACAACAGCTTTCAGTCTCTCAGTTTTCAGAATGGTTTCTGACCACATCCAGCACTTGTTGAGAATCTCATTGAGGAATTATAGACTACATTGTACCAATTAAAAGTACTGATACTTCTTGTTCTTAGTTGTACCTTGATACTGTTAACAATAATATAATTCTAAACAAACTGGACACTTGGATGTCACAGTTCACTTTGAATGGTAAGTTCTATTTTGTCACCACAAACAAATAGGAAACTACATTGACTTGTGGAGTTCTCCAACCCTCAATTTTTGCACCCATTTAAACATAAATCTACATAATTTACCCCACAAATGACACCAGGATTTACAACCCTAAGTCAGAAAAAGTTGGGACAGTATAGAAAATGCATATAAAAACCCCACACTGTTTCTTACATTTACATTTACTTTCATTTCAGAAAGTATGAACCTGAGATATTGCATGTTTTGTCTGATCAACTTCATTTCATTTGTTAATAAACATCCATTCCTGCATTTCAGGCCTACAACACATTCAAAAAAGGTTGGGCAATTTAGAGCTAGTAATGAATAAAAAAAAATAATAATGATGTGATTTCAAACAGGTGATGTCAACAGGCGATTATAATCATGATTTGGTACAAAAGCAGCATCAAGGAAAGGCTGAGTCTATGATGAGCAAAGATGGCCAAAGGTTTTCCAGTTTATAAATAATTACAAAAGAAAATTATTGAAATGTTTAAAAACAATGTTCATGAAAGACAAACTTTTTGCATATTTATTCCTCTACAGTGTGTAATATCATTAAACAATTCAAGGAAATGGCAGGAATTTCAGTTTGTGAAAGGCTAAGGATGTGAGCTAAGCTGAATGCCCGTGATCTTCGATCCCTCAGATACCACTGCATCAAGCCATTCAGCACCGCCATTCAACAATAGCTGATAGAAACACATGCTCAAGGGATTACCTTTGCCAAGCACTACAATACAGAGTTACATTCACAAATGCCAGTTAAAACTTTACTGTGCAAAAAAAGAAATCTTATGTTAACAATGTCCAGAAGCGGAGTCGACTTCTCTGGGAAGCATCTAGGATGGACCATCACACAGTGGAAACATGTCTTATAGTCAGAAGAATCATTATTCCAGGCATTTTTGAAAAAAATTACGCAGTGTCCTCTAGACCAAAAGATGAAAAGTTCCATCCACACTGTTGTCAGCAACGAGTCCAAAAACCAGGCCTGTCATTGTATGGGGTTGTGTCAGTGCCCTTGGCAAAGGTCATTTACACTTTTGTGATGCAGCATTAATGCAAAAAAGTATACTGAGATCTTAGAGCAAAATATAGTGCCTCTTTTCCAGGAACGTCCATGGATTTTTCAACAAGACACTGCAAAACCACAAGCTGCACACATTACAAATGTATGGCTGTGAAAGAAGAGGGTGCAGGTACTGGACTGGGTGGAGAATTTTTAAACCAAAAATGTGACAAAGACGGCCCCGTACACATCTTAAGACGTGGTTGCAGGAAATACGGGACAAAATAACACCTGCACACTAAATAGCTTGGTATCCTCTGCAGCAAAGAAGCAAGTGTAGTGAAAAGGAATGGCAGCATTTAAAAATGGTAAATGCTTTACTGTCCTAACATTTTTTTTTTTTTATGTAAATGCAGGAATGAACGTTTATTAACAAATGATATGAAGCTGACCACACAAAAATTACATATCTCAGGTTCATACTGTCGCAATTAAATAAAAGTCAAAGTAAATGTAAGAAACACTATGTGGCTTTTATATGCGTTTTCCATACTGTCCCAAACTTTTTTTCTGATTTGGGGATGTACATGACATCCTGACCAAGTGAGTAAGGTTCTATAAGAAGAAAAGACTTATGGTTAGTTCATACCTTGACGATATTCCTCTAAGTGTCAAAAACAAGTTTGAAATATTGGGAGATCAAGATCAGAGATGGCGGCGGTGGCTCAGTGGGTAGCACTATTGCCTCACAGAGAAAAGGTCCTGGGTTTGATCCCAGGTAGAGCAGTCTGAGTCCTCCCCATGTCTGTGTGAGTTTACTCTGGGTATTCTGGTTTCCTCCCACAGTCCAAAGATATGCTTTAGGTTAATTTATTAAGCTAAAGTGGCCCTAGTGTACGAGTGAGTGTATCCTAAGATGGATTGGCGCCCTGTCTAGGGTATTTCCTGTCTTGTGCCCTGTGTTGATGGCTGCACCGTCTCTACTGCAAACCTGCCCAGGATTAAGCAGATAAGAAAGTGAATGAATGAATGAAAATCAGAGATACAAATCCTCATTTGAATCAGTTACCAAAATAAAAACAATTAAAGCAGACATATATGTCTAAATAAGTTAATTATTTGGAATGATTAAGGTTTGCACAAGTTCTTGATGATACAGGGTAATGAAAATACCCAAAATATGTTGTGACTTTACTGCCTGATGTCATGAAGCAACATTTGTTATGAAGAGTGGATTTTGTCTGCCTGTTTATAGGACCGGGCAAGTCTACAACCCATGCTCATCATCTCAATAACTTGAACACAATAAAACAGCCTTTATTTTTTCCAGCGAAGAATGTGAAAGATTAATGAACGCATTCAATAAGGACATACAAAATGTGTTTGTCAATCACCGTGATTTGGATAAAAATCAGGTCATCATCAATATTTTTTGCAGTGAGGATGTACAGTGGTGCTTGAAAGTTTGTGAACCCTTTAGAATTTTCTATATTGCTACATAAATATGATCTACAACATCAATAGATAGAGAGCCCAGTTAAACAAATGAGACAAAAATATAATACTTGGTCATTTATTAATTGAAGAAAATGATCCGATATTACATATTAGTGAGTGGCAAAAGTATGTGAACCTCTAGGATTAGCAGTTACTTTGAAAGTGAAATTAGAAATAAGTGTTTTCAATCAATAGGATGATAACCAGGTGTGAGTGGGCACCCTGTTTTATTTAAAGAACAGGGATCGATAAAAGTCTGCTCTTTACAACACGTTTGGGGAGGTGCATCATGGCACAAACAAAGGCGAATTCTGAGGACTTTGAGTTGTTGATGTTCATCATGCTGGAAAAGGTTACCAAACCATCTCTAAAGAGTTTGGACTCCACCAATCCACAGTCAGACAGATTGTGTACAAATGGAGGGAATTCAAGACCATTGTTACCTTCCCCAGGAGGGGTCAACCAACAAGGATCACTCCAAGAGCAAAGCGTGTAATAGTTGGCGAGGTCACAAAGAACCCCAGGGTAACTTCAAAACAACTGAAGGCCTCTCTCACATTGGCTAATGTTAATGTTCATGAGTCCACCATCAGAAAAACACTGAACAACAATGGTGTGCATGACAGGGTTGCAAGGAGAAAGCCACTGCTCTCCAAAAAGAACATTGCTGCTCGTCTTGAGTATGCTAAAGATCACGTGGACAAGCCAGAAGACTACTGGAAGAATGTTTTGTGGATGGATGAGACCAAAATAGAAATTTTTGGTTTAAAAGAAAAGCATTATTTTTTATAAAGGAAAACACTGCATTCCAGCAAAAGAATCTTATCCCATCTGTGGAACATGGTGATGGTAGTATCATGGTTTGGGCCTGTTTTGCTGCATCTGGGCCAGTACATTGATGGAACAATGAATTCTGAATTATATCAGAGAATTCTAAAGGAAAATGTCAGGACATCTGTCAATTAACTGAATCTCTAGAGAAGGTGGGTCATGCAGCAAAACAATGACCCTAAGCACACAAGTCATTCTACCAAAGAATGATTAAAGAAGAATAAAGTTAATGTTTTGGAATGCCCAAGTCAAAGTCCTGACCTTAATCCAGTCAAAATGTTGCTGTTATGTACAGAGGAATGGGCTAAAATTCCCCCAAACTGTTGATCAGTGCAGGACTGATCAACAGTTACAGGAAAAGTTTAGTTGCAGTTATTGCTGCACAGGGGGGTCACACCAGATACTGAAAGCAAAGGTTCACATATTTTGCCACTCACTAATATGTAATATTTGATTATTTTTCTCAACAAGTAAAATGACCAAGTATCATATTTTTGTCTAATTTGTTTAACTGGGTCCTCTTTATCTACTTTTATGACTTGTATTGAAAAATTTGATGATGTTTTAGGTCATCAGAAAGTTCTATTTTGGTTTCATCTGACCACATGACATTCTCCCAATCTGCTTCTGGATCATCCATATGCTCTCTGGCAAACTTCAGACGGGACTGGACATGTACAGGTTTAAGCAGGGGGACACGCCTGGCACTGCAGGATCTGAGTCCCTCTCGGCATAGTGTGTTACTGATGGAAGCCTTGTTACTTTGGTCCCAGCTCTCTGCAGGTCATTCATCAGGTCCCTCCGTGTAGTTCTGGGATTTTTGCTCATCGTTCTCATGATCATTTTGACCCCATGGGATGAGATCTTTCGTGGGGCGCCAGATCGAGGGAGATTATCAATGGTCTTGTATGGTCTTGGAGATCTTGACTAAATACTTTTTTGCCCCACTGTATATTAGTATATAACATGGACATGATTAAAGGCACCCTACTTTAATCTTTGTCAACAATGACAGCTTGCATAGCGTCGTAGCCATCTGTGAATTTCTTACACCTGTCTGCTGGTACTTTCCTCCATTTTTCCAATACAGCGTTTTCCTTTCTTCAGACATAACACTTCTAATTCAAAACAAAAAGTTCCATTATGTCTTAAAATCTACCCACAAAATATTTTTGATTAGCCTTGTTCACATGATTTTATTTTTTGGAGACCAATAGCCTTTCTCCAGAAGACTTTCTCTTTGCAGTCCAGTCATACACACAGTTGTTTTGCAGTGTTCAACTGATGGTAATTACCATTAACATTAGCCACTGTGAGAGGCAATTAGTTGCTTAGAAGTGACTTTTTATTCTCTTCTGACCTCAGTGACTGTTACACACCTTGTTCTTGGAGTGATCTTTGTTGGTCGACCACTTCTTGGGAAAGTAACACAGTCTTAAAATTGCATTTGTACACAGGCTGTCTGACAATGGATTAGTGTAATCTAAACTCTTTAGGAATTGTTTTGTAACTTTTTCCAGTCTGTTGAGTATTAACAACTATTTTTTTAGAGGTTCTCAAAAGTCTTTTTTGTAGATGCTACGATGCACTTCCACAAACATGCTGTGACAATCAAACTTGAAACTGCTAATAGTTTCATGTATTTTGCCACTCATAGATATGTAAGATTATTTTCCTCAATAAATGTAGTGTTTAATATTTTGTCTCAATTTTTTTTTTATTTGGGTTATTTATTTATTTATTTATTTATTTATTTATTTTCACTTTGTGAAAATCCGATGATGTATTCATATTTATGCAGAAATACAGAAAATTATAAAGTATTCACAAACTTTCAAGCACATCTGAACCTTTATGCATATTCTCTTTTACCAATGCACCAATATCACAGTCCATAATCACATATTGTGTGGTACATAACGGTATGGTAGTCAACCATACCAAAGATTACTGACTTGCCTTTCCTTATGATTTGGGCTACACAAATAAATCTACCTTGTTCTTAAAATATAAGGGTTAATGGTATTACTCAAAAAGCATGAAACTGCATAATTCAGATATAATGAATCTATACCATCATCATCAGCAAAGGTGCAGAATCATATCATTCTAGGATTAATCAAGCCTTCTCCTTCGATAAACACACTGAGCTGCCGGTCAGCTGAGATTCAGACATAGTTCTAGTTTCAAGATTGTGTAAAATCCCTCTACGTAGAAACCCAAAGTCAGCTAAACCCCAATTTGATGACTTTGGAAGAAGAGCACTCCAAAAGCTTAACTCTCACCACCAAATACCACCAATAAGCTGGAAGCAACAGCAAGTGTAAATAAAAACTGAGAAAATGCAATGCTTGAGTGATGGCCTGGTGCTAAATTAAAGTACAACAGCTCATCCATCTTCTCCCGAAAGACAACACCATACAGCAGTGCTAGCACCTGCCAATGACACCCTTTTCCACGCTGGTATATCACCTGCACGGCATTGCTAAATTAAACCATGAGTGTCTGCTCACCTGCAGTGTAGCTATACTGTTCTGTCACACTGAAGCAAAGTGAGAGTAATGTTTGATTGAAACTGTCGCAGATTTGTCACATGAGAAAGACAAAGCAAGCATGTGTGGAATGGAAATGATAAATCTTGGTTCAAGCGATTAAGTACAAACAAATCGTTTACTGATGGCTTGTTTTGCATTGCTTATGACTACACAAAGAAAATCCCAGTTGTGAACAATTCAACTGTCCCATAACAATATTAATGCTTTTTAATCATGTATCTGTAAAAGTAATATACTAAACGTATATATTAAACCTTTTGACTCAAATATTTTGATCACTTGTTTTAGCTGAGCATTGTACTGAATTTTTGGCACAGAAAAAGTAGTTTTTGGATTTGGAAGGTTTAATAACCTTCTAAAATATCTGTAAGAGAGAGAGAGAGAGAGAGAGGTGGATAGATATATGATAGGTGGCTACGTAGGTACAAATATATGTTCTTTCACATTAAACCTTTACAACACTCATCTGGTTACATTTTCATTATGAGTTATTAAACTCATTAGTTATTAAGACTAATGAATACCGTAAAGTCATATTATGGACAAGTAACCATTATTCGTAAGGGGTTCTTTATGTGAGTTAAAACCATATCACCACATACTTCATATAATAAATTAGAAAAAAATCACACAGACAGACCATCCTCTTTAATGGTGAGTTTTTTTAGTTGATTAGGAAAATATTAGGTTAATGGCTAAGTAAGGTCATTACCTGCTGTCACCTGCTTAATCACTATCATCAATTTCAATTTAGTTAAAGGAATTAAATTCAGTTCCCCAAGAAAATGATTCAGTGCAGTTCACTGCAAAATAGCCTTGTGCATACTGATTGGTTTTACTAGTGACTTTGTCGGACATTGTAATGAGTCTATAAAATCCAAGATACCCTCTTTACTACAAGATGTCCACTTCACATTTAAATGTCACAATCATTCCTAAGAACTTTGACAAATGCATTGAAATATCTATATATAACCAATATATATACAGTGTGTATATATATACAGTATATATATATATATATATATATATATATATATATATATATATATATATATATATACATACAAAAATATTATACTTGGTCATTTATTTATTGAGGAAAATGATCCAATATTACATATCAGTGAGTGGCAAAAGAAGGTGAACCTTTGCTTTCAGTATCTGGTGTGACCCTCCTGTGCAGCAATAACTGCAATTAAACATTTCCTGTAACTGTTGGTCAGTCCTGCACACCGGCTTGGAGGAATTTTAGCCCATTTCTCAGTACAGAACAGCTTCATCTCTGGGATGTTGGTGGGTTTCCTCCCATTAACTGCTCACTTCCGGGCCTTCCACAACATTTCGATTGGATTAAGGTCAGGACTTTGACTTGGACATTCCAAAACATTAACTGCAGTTAATTGTTCTCGGCTTCTTCCCCCTCTTGCTCTCGGACACTACGCTCTGTTCTGTGCCTGCGTGTCACGACCTGGTGAAGACTTACAGGAAATGTCTGACCTCTGTCATTACCAACAAACGTTATGTTACAAAGTATTGAGTTGAATTTTTGGTATTGACCAAATACTTATTTTCCACCATAATTTACAATTTAATTCTTTAAAAATCCTACAATGTGATTTCCTGGATTTTTTTTTTCATTTTGTCTCTCATAGTTGAAGTGTACCTATGATGAAAATTACAGACCTCTCTCATCTTTCTAAGTAGGAGAAGTTAGGAGAAGTAGTGGCTGACTAAATCCTTTTTTTGCCTCACCGTATACCATTCGTGCCATATTTAAAAACAACCAAATCCAAATATGTTCACATATTATATATGGCACATGTATATTCATATAACATATTTTTTAAAAAGGTAAATACTATATCATATATGACCACATATAAAATTTCTTTGATTTTATAGCACTGGCATCTTAATCAAAACTGATGTGATCAGCTTCATTTTCATTTGAATTAATGTCATAATTCCTGTCTGATTCTAATGCCTTTGTGTTGACTGTGATATGTCTGCTTTTTAGGGAACCTAAACATGGAACAGGAGCATGTCAAATAAGTTTCTCAACAAACCTCACTAATTTCTTGATGTGACAAAGCCTCCCTAAAAATATCCAATTCCCAAACAGACAGCAGGCATGTTTCGTGTTCTTGTACAGGGCAAGGCCAAAGACAAGCTAGCTTAGAGTGCTGCTAAGTAAACAGGTATTTAAAAATGTAACTTACAGTGGTGCTTGAAAGTTTATGAACCCTTTACAATTTTCAAGTGAACCCAATATTGTATCCGAGTACCCTATTAGATGTGCAAAACTGTGAAATCACAGGAGGAAAGTTTATATGTAGTGGTGAAAAAGGAAAAAGCTTTGTGGCATTTCAAGTGTCTCACAAACATATGGCAAATACAAGCTTTCAATCCAACATATGTGTGGTACTGCTGCAAATCCTTTGAGGACACACAAGGGTTGAGTTGCTCCTGCGGGAGCTGCTTTTAAAAGGTTGCAAATGGGTTTCTGTTGTTCAAAAATATCTGTGGCCCACTGGTGTGATATAAACAGGCAGCCCATGAAATAGATAGAAAATATCTGTGTGCAGTTTAGCCTTGAAGACTTAACACGCCATCCAAAACATTATTTACTATGTCAAACATTATTTAAATGTCAAATGCAGAAATTTCCAAATGAAAATAGGAACATTAGAAATTCCCGCATAAAAACGTCCAACGATAATTTGAAAAAATGCACCATGCTAATCTGGTACCATTTCACCTAAAAGATCAAACTGGTTTGGTTCCATCTTGGTATTGCTCTGGAACGAAGAATCAATGACATTAGTGCAGTAACTTAACGCAATTCTGTTATCATTTTTCACCCCAACAGTTTTTATAATCAACATTAAAATATAGTGGAAACTACGACAAATAAAGACATATAAACACCAGCTACACTGCTTTTGCTAATACAACTGGTGCAGCAATGAAAAAAGATAAACTTTGTTGTGGTGTATCATTGTTGTGTACGAGGTTTTCCCTGTGGTGTCAATAGATGGTTCTTACGGTATGAAATAAAATTTCTATAACCTCCCATAGTGTACCACCTACATCCCAGAATTGAAGCTGTTCTGTACGGAGGAATGGGCTAAAATTCCTCCAAGCCGGTGTGCAGGACTGATCAACAGTTACAGGAAATGTTTAGTTGTAGATATTGCTGCACAGGGGGGGGTCACACCAACTACTACTTAAAGCAAAGGTTCACATACTTTTGCCACTCACTAATAAGTAATATTGGATCATTTTCCTCAATAAATAAATGACCAAGTATAATATTTTTGTCTCATTTGTTTAACTGGGTTCTCTTTATATACTTTTAGGACTTGTGTGAAAATCTGATGATGTTTTAGGTCATATTTATGTAGAAATATAGAAAATTCTAAAGGGTTCACAAACTTTCAAGCATCACTGTATATTACCCCACAGTGAAAAATACAACTCTTACAGCTTATTACATAATAGTTCAGTTCTTAAACAGTTTGAAGAACACACTCTCTGGCACCCTTAACATAGCAAGACACCAAAGCCTCAATTAAAATAAAATTTTGTGTAGTACTGAATCACATTGTATTGTACCATATTGCATCAAGACAGCTTTATATGGACTCATATTGAATCACTAACTGCTTTTGTCTATTTTCATACGTTTATTGTTCAGCTATCAAGAAGTAAATGATATCGTCTCAGAAGGAGAGGTACACAGCAGGCAAACAGCATTGAAAGGATCTGAGATAAAAGGCATCATTGGGTAAAAGTAAATGGATGAGAAAAATAATCTCACTCTCTTCCTCAAAGCCAAACACAGGTGGAGTCATGCTGGTCTTTGCTTGGAAGGGGTTTGAAAATGCCATGAGGCAGATCTGCATAGGCAGTGTAAGTTCTTAAATATCAGCAAAAGGATGTCTGTAGATAAAATAACAGATGCATGACATTTACCCTGCCTTCTTCTCCTGTCTTTCTGCCAAAAAGGCAAAAATAATGGTGTTATCATTCAATAGTCCTGCTAACGTATCAGCAGCAAAGTATTAAAGAATCACAAGATTTCAAATTACATGGATGAATACTAAGCCATCTTGAGCAAAGTGTGTAATATGTGTGCTCTGGGTTTATGACCACAAGAACCACCAACAGACCAAAATGTGATTGCAGTGAAAATATCAACAAGATTACAACCACTGATGGGTGTAAAGAAAGAGTTTTTAAAAAGCAAATAATAAGGATAATTAACGTATGTACACATGACAAACAGCTATATGGTAAAAATGTTTGCGTACACATGCCTTTTTACTATGTTTATACTCGAACTCCATACACTACACTACACATCATATGCCAAGCCTTTAGACACTGTTCATCATATGTCAAACATTTATACACAACACTATTCATCACATGCATACATTATACACTACATTACTCATCATACGTTAAACCCAATACACTACACTACACTACAGCATTCATCATACACAAACTTTATACACTACCCCACTCAACATATGCCAAACCTTATTAACTACATTATTCATCATATGACAAATCTTATGCACAGTAAATGATATATGCTGCTTATCATTTACCCTATACACCACCCTCTTTTGTAAATAAGAATATGTTTGTATGATACTTCATATGATCACTTACTTTCTTTCTGTGATATCAGAAGAGAATATGGAAAATAAATGGTTCACAACCAAATGGAATGCTTCCAGATCGTAACAGTGGTACATTCATTAAGGAGAGAGCTATTCGAGCACAGGCTTCTCATAGTCTCTCTCATAGATCACCATGGTAAACCTAATGATTGAAACAACATTTTTAAATAAAACTGCTCAAACTCCTACCACTTACCAGTCATAACAGTATTCAATACTCAAAAAATAACGCATCCAGATCCGGAAATCTTGGCAAAACTCAGTGATTCCATGTGGGCATGCACATGCATGAGAAACCTGAACTGCTATGGACTGAAGCCATATCATCTTATAAATAAATACAAAGCCTTACATACCAGTAAGCTACCAGGTGATGGTTAGGCAAAAGACACACAAATAATACACAAGGTGAATAGACAAAAGACCCAACAATGACAATCTTTGGCCTTATTTACTCCCTACGATACAAGGTTACCTGTTTCAGATAATGCATTGTCAGAGCAATGTATTTGTTAAAATGTTTTAATCTTTGTCTCAAGGAAATGGAAGAATTCATGTGATTGTGTTTATCATGTGATGCATGTTTGGGTTGGCATAGCTCTCTTATGTTAGGTATGGTAGAAGGTATAAGACTACCCAAGTTTGTTAAAAAAGGTTTATTAATAAACAATGTGTCTTCTGATTTTTAAAGGTAATTTTTTTAGAGAAGAGTTTTTAAAGAAAAGGAATAAAAAAACGATTAACAGGTACCGACAGAGCTGATTGGGTGAGTGGTTTTCCTCCAGTCAAAACGAGGCACTCACATGGACAACCAGTGACTGTACCACTGGGTGACAGAGCCTGACAAGTAACTGTTCATTTATTACAGTAATAGAATAAAAGAGACAAATAGAGAGAATAAGAGGAAAGTTGAGAGAAGTCAGAGGACATCATTACAGAAGAAAGAGACTACCAATAGAGAGATTGGGTACCAATATTCTGTAACCTTCCTGGAAATACATGTCAGACAGATCATAAGCGAGTGGACTAGAATAGATATTATAAAACTGGTACTCTTAGTCAGAATCTGGAATCTTAGATTCTGGGAATCATGCAATGACATAAGAATGTGAAAGCAGTCCAGGTGCAAGAACTAATGTTCCTGGAGGTTCATAAAGGAACTATAGAAAGCTCAGGGAGCCTGTTCCATGACGGTGTGTAACTAGCTCCAAAGAAGGGAAAAATACAAAATAAGTGTAAATAGTAAATGGGCAACAGGGCTGCTAATAGCAGATAAAAATAAAGCACATCAAACTGTGGTATGAATGGTATAAGGATATGGAACTGTAGTGTAAAATGAAAATTAGTAAAAAATAGAGTACTTTGAGTATTTGTTAATTAGCTGAAGTTAAAGACATACCTTGTGCTAAATACCAGGGAAGAATTAATTTCTGCATGTCTGTGTGTATTTTATGTGTATGTTACTGTTGTGTGTTTGTGTTTGTATGTGTGTTTGTGTGTGTGTGTGTGTGTGTGTGTGTGTGTGTGTGTGTGTGTGTGTGTGTGTGTGTACGTTGTTAACATTGTACATTGTTTCCCTAAATGCTTTGGGTTTTCATCCTGCTCAAAAAAAATTTTCTAAGCTGTGATAAAGCTGTTACTTGGGAAAGTATGAATAATCAGGATCCTAAGTGACTGTTTATAATGTAATGCTGTATGTGTGATGCGCACTGTTGGTTTGAATGCAGTATGAAAACATAAGTGATGGAATGTGTGATTGAGAGTGAAAGTAAAAAAAAAATGAATCCTAACTAAATGAGAATTTGTGCTGTTGGCTCAATCAAGTTTGGAATGTTCAGGATATTGATACTGTATGTGGATAAGCAGGCTACAGGAATGTGAGGGTTGATTAAATTTACATATTCAGCATGTATATATTAAGCACTTTCCCAAACTGACCTATAAAAGGCTCTTATTGGCTACTTTTAGGTAGTGTACCTCTTGGTGAGAGTTTGTTGACTGCTAGACATTGCACTTGAAAACATTTTGCCCAGTTGACAGATTGTGAGAGGGGGCATATCATTTGATTGAGAGAAGCAGGATGGTTGTTTTGATGAATTGCCTGCCATCTATTCTGCTCTGACCTAGTTGTTAGGAGGTGTTGAAAGCAGTGTTTCCATGAGGGCATGTTCACATGGCAAACAGGCTGCGGACATCCCAGATAGACCAGTAGAGAGGATCATTTGATTCTCCAATAAGCCAGACACAGATGAAAGCTTTACTACACACCACTGCTTCTCCCCATTTTCAGTCATTTAGCAGAACGACGTTTATTGTCACGGCACTCATTACGTGTCCTGCCGTTGGCAGCCAGCGACCATCACCTCTGTTTGCAATGGTGTCGTGAACAAAAAACCTGGACTGCTACATATTGGAACCGTATTGTCTTTAATGTAAATGTAAATGTAGTGACTAATTGTTTGGGATCCAATGATAATAAGGTTCAAGTATGGATGCCTTGTGATGAGCACTTTGATCTTGGCTTTGCTGTGGAGTGGCACACTGCCCCAACTGCTGGTGTCAGAATCTGGGGAGCTTACACCTTATATCACTTGCAACAATCGGTCACCCGTGGTGATGCCAGGGACACTAACAGGTCAGAGATATGTGCCTTGTATGGCAAGGCTTTCAACTGGCATTTTTCAGCAGGATAATCCTGCTGGTTTCCCAGGAATGTCTCCCCCAGATTGCAACACTTCCTTGGCCTGCCCCGTTGCCAGATTTATCGCCTACTGAGCATTTATGGATGCCCGCTTTGGCAACCTACGAGTATGCAGGATGTACAGGCTCAGCTGCAACATCTGTGGGAAAAATGTGCCACAGGATACCATACAGAACCTGTTAGGATCCGTGGCCTACCCCCGGTTTTTCATTGTTATGGGCAATCTGGACTACATCGCCCACAATCCCTTGCGGGGGCAAGATGGCCACGGATCCCACACGAGACTGACTCTTTATTTAATGACTCTGATTGTTTGACTCGTTCTAACAATTTATTACCATCTAATTGCTAACCGCGTGCAGCTGGACTCAGGGCTTCATAAGCTCTGTCACGCCGGCTGTCAGGTCGGAGACACACGCCAGGAGTCGATCTGAACTCAGAGTTTATTAACAAAACTTTCAAGTGGACTTACAAAGTAAACACGGACAGGGCTACGGAAAAAACGATTACATGACCAGAATATATACAAGGTGATTAACGAGACAAGGTTACGCGAACAGATCACGGACGGAGCGAGAGATACGGTAGGTAACGTGATAGAGGCTTGAATAAAGATAAGAGGCGTGATCGTGATGGATAGAGAAAGGGTACGGCTTGAATCGAGATGAGAGATAGATAGAACGATCTGGTAGGCAAGACTAGGATAGAGACAGGTTCGGAGCGGAATAGGAAAGGTAGATATCTGATCGAAGCGCGATAGGAAGAGTGGGCTTGTGATGCGGTAGGGACCACGAGACAGAGCGAAGTGAAAGTGCAAGGAAACGGTATATATAGGTGAGCTGGAATGTGCTAGAAGATGAGAGGCAGGTGCATGAGACGAACGGAGGAGGAGAGGGAAGGTGGTAGAAGGTGATTGAACTTGGTGGAAGGTGGAAGAAGGGAGGCGTGGTGAGCAGGTGCACGCGTGGATGTGACAGAGCCCCAGCCGGAGTCCAAGACGGAGCTAGGACTCCACGGACAGCCCCCTGGGACTCAGGACGGTCTGGTGGTTTGTTTTTCTGGTGGTCTGGTGGCGAATGCTGGGAGGAATCTGGGTGACACCAGGCCCCTGATGATCCAGATGAGTGCACCTGATGTGGACGGACAATGGGAGGCCAAGACGAAAGCTAGGATCAGTGTCGAAGACGACCGACGTCGGCATGGAGCCCGGAACGGATGACCTTGACACAGTCACTGGGATCAATGAACTCAGAGCAGGCATGAGGGCTGACGACCTCTGGAAGGCCTCGGGGACTGACAACCTTGGAGCAGGCATGGGGACTGACGACCTCAGTGTAGGAACTGGGAGTGACGACCTCGGAGCTGGTACTGGGACTGGCGACTTCTGGAAGGCCTCGGGGACTGACGATCTTGGAGCAGACATGGGGACTGATGACCTTGGCGCAGGCACTGAGACTGATGACCTCAGTGTAGGAACTGGGAGTGACGACCTCAGAGCTTTTACTTGGACTGGCAGCTTCTGGAAGGCCTCGAGGACTGAAGACCTCAGCGTGGGAACCGGGAGTGACGACCTCGGAGCTGGTACTGAGATTGATGACCTGGGCGCAGGTACTGCGACTGACGACCGCGGTGTAGGTACTGGGACTGACGACCTGGGCGCAGGTACTGGGGTTGGCGACCTCGGTGTAGGTACTGGACCTGGCGACCGTGGTGCAGGTACAGGAACTGACGATCTCTGGAAGGCCTCAGACTCGGATGGTCCTGGGGAGGTCCTGGATGATTTTGGAGTGGCCTCGGATTCGACTGACTCGGGGACGAACACTGACTTAGATGGACTCTGACCGGACTTGAACATATTAGGGACAGAGTCAAAGTTAGAAACACTCAGGACAGATTCGGACGAACGTAGAACGAACTCAGACTTAGACGAAGATCTGACAGACCCAGACAGACTTGGAACAGACTCAGACCTAAACATACTCTGGACAGACTCAGATGAACATGGAACAAACTCAGACTTAGACGAAGATTGGACAGACCAAGACAGATTTGAAACAGACTCAGACCTAGACAGACTCTGGACAGACTCAGATGAACATGGAACGGACTTGGGCAGAATGGAGACAGATTCGGACTTAGACAGATTTAGGGCAGACTCGGACTGATTAGAGACAAACACGGACTTAGACAGACTAGGAACGGACTCGGACTTAGATGATCTTTGGACAGACTCAGAGTTACACAGACGCTGAATAGACACGGACGGACTCGACACTGACTTGGACCGAATAAGGACAGACTCGGACTTAGGTAGAGTTAGGGTCGACTCGGACTGATTAGACTTAGATAGACTCTGGACAGACAGATTTGGAATGGACTCAGACTTGGACAGATTTCGGAAAGATTCAAACATAGGCGACCTTTGGGAGGTCTCAAAGATAGTGAACCTTTGGCAGGTCTCTGACATAGGTAAACTAAGAATGGACTCAGACCTAGACAACCTTAGGAAGATCTTTGGCTGAGATGACCTTTGGAAGGTCTCTGAAATAGGCGGACTTGGGACGGAGTCTGTGGTAGACGACCCTTGAATGGTCTCAAACGGACATGGGGTGAACTCAGGCTGACTCGGCACGGACTCAGACATAGACGAACTATTGGAGACAAACTCGGATTTAGATGACCTTGGGGAGGTCTCGAGGATAGAGATCCTTTGGAATGTCTCTGACAGAGGTAAACTTAAAAGGAGCATGGATTTAGACGAACTTTGAGAGGTCTCAGACAAACTTGGGGCAAACTTGGACTGACTTGGAAAGGATTCAGAGTTAGACGACCTTTGGGAGGTCTCGAAGATAGAGGACCTTTGGAAGGTCTCGAAGATGACCGACCCTTTAATGGATGGCTTTGACCCAAGTACCAAAGGTGATGGTACAGGCGCCAGGCGAACGTGCTCCATTTCAAAGCTAGAATGCTCAAGCATGCAGCTGACTGGATTCGGTACCGGGCGAACGTGCCTACATTCTGAGCTAGGATGCTCAAGCATGTGGCTGACCGGCCTCTGTGCCATGTAATTGGGCTCTGTCTACTGTCACGCCGACTTTCAAGTGGACTTACAAAGTAAAACACAGACAGGACAACGGCAGAAACGATTACACGAGCAGAATATATACCAAGGTGATTAACGAGACAAGGTTACGCAAACGGATCACGGACGGAGCGAGAGATACGGTAGGTAACGTGATAGAGGCTTGAATAAAGATAAGAGGCGTGATCATGACGGATAGAGAAAGGGTACGGCTTGAATCGAGATGAGAGACAGACAGAACGATCTGGAAGGCGAGACTAGGATAGAGACAGGTTCGGAGCAGAATAGGAAAGGTAGATATCTGATCGAAGCGCGATAGGAAGAGTGGGCTTGTGACTGTCTGCTTTTGCTCTGCCTTGTTGCGGCTTCCCTGGCTTCTCGTAGTCTTCCTCATTTCCACGATAGTTTCGCTAGCCTTGCTGGCTTCATGTAACCTTTCTCGTCCCGCGATAGCTTCGCTAGCTTCCCCGGCTTGCTTCCCAGTTTAAGTTAGCTGTGTTTCTTCTTAGTTCTATTATCATTATTATCATTATTGTTATTGTTCCTATTGTTCTTATTATTATTGTCATTGTTATCCTTATTTTGCCTGCTGGGTTATCCTTGATTCAGTTCCCTCATTGCCTGTGTCTCAGCTTGCCCTGTTATCATTGTTTATGGACTTTTGTTAATAAATTGTGTTAGTTTGGTACTGGAACCTGCATTCGCCTGCTCCCCGTTTCTCCACGCACCACCAAACCCTTAACAGAACCTGTATATCCCCATGCCCAACCATATCTCATATTGTATCCAGGCTAGAGGTGGCCCAACAGGGTACTAGAACCTCCTTTCAGTTGTACAGTTTTCCCTTATAAAATTATCCTTTCACTCTAATACTGTAATCACTTACATATTTAATTACTACATTCATACATATAAAGTTTCATTCGATTGCAACTCCTTTTTGGTGAGGTATTTTTTTTCTGTCAATGAGTTTATAAAGGAACAATCAGGCTTGGATTTTGTACAGTACAGACTTCATTTATTTACTGGGGTTGACTCTTCCAAAGCACATAATATTGTAAAAATTCTCTCTTTTATAGAAGAATGCTCTACCTCCCTGAAGTATTATTTGGGCTAAAGAGTGGTTAACAATCCAAATTTCAAACTCCAGCAAATACTATACATTCTTGCTAACAAAAACACCCTTACTGGTGTTATAGGTATCTATTCAGCAAGCATAAGAGGATAGGTTATTTGTGTTCTGCATTTTAAAATGTGAATTTCCTTCATAATACTCAACTATATGCATATCCTGTTCATCTTGTTCACTCACATACTCACAGGTATGAATGCCCATATTAATCTTGTTCCAACCCTATCACTATTTTATCCAAAACACTCCTATACACATGAAAATGTTAATTACATTCCAAACTGTGTACACTTCTCTTTATTTGTGGCATTTCAAATACTATAGACTAATAGTTGCCTCATCCATCAGCTCTGTAGCCTACTCTCTATTACCTCTATCCAGTTCAAACAGTGAAACACATTACCAAGTAACTGTACGACCTTAATTTAATTGAGCATTTGTCATTTTGACTGACTGTTACTACAATCCTTTTGCCTTGTTTTGGCAAGTCTGCGAAAATAACTGCTCAGTGTAATTGCTTCCCATGTCTGTACCAACCTGCACATTAACACACACACACACACTCACAGTCATGGGTAGGTGCCTCCATAATTGTAGAGCAAGGAGAATTATTCTACATCATTCACAGTATATTTAAATGACTTGGCCTGGCTGCTCTCCTTTCATATAACATTATACTCAAGGTATTACACGGACAAGCATGTGCACGCAAACACACACACACACACACACACACACACGCACACACACATGAGAGCCAGCAGGAGAATGAACTGAATTGACTATTTAATTTAATAGATCACTTACATCTAAAACAGCTCTGTTCCCATGAGTGGCTTATGAGCATATGTGATCCTTAAAGAGAATGAGAAATAGATATGCTTGTTTCATCCCCAACAACTGCCATCTACAACTTATTCCTACAACTCCAAATCAGAACAAAACACACTGACACTAACACTGACTTTTACTTAATTACAGACAGTATAAACCCAAGATTTTTCATGTTTTGTCTGGTCAACGTCTAATCATCTGTTAATATACATCCATTCCTGAATTGCAAGCCTGCAATATATTCTAAAATAAGTTGGGACAGTAAAGCGTTTAGCACTTCATGTCATGTTGTCATTCCTTCTCACCACACTTAAAGGAGATTTTAAGTGTTGCATTTTTTGTTTCATAATTCTACACACATTCTCTGTCGTGGACAGGTCAGGCCACACCTTTGTAATGTACGCAGCATGTGGTTTTGCATTGTCTTGCTGAAAATGGCATGGACATCTCTGGAAAAATGTTGTCTTCAAAGCAGCAGCATGTTGCTTTAAACATACTTTAACATACTTTTTTGCATTAATGCTGCAATCACAGAAGTGTAAATGACACAACCCCATACTATAACAGACCTTGGCTTTTAGAGTTTTTGCTGATAACAGTCTGGATGGTCCGTTTTGTATTTGGTTCAGAGCACACAGCATCCATTTCTTCTGAAAATAATCTGGAATAGTGATTTGTCTGACCACAATACACGTTTCCACTGTGTGATGGTCCATCCCAGATACATTGATGCTACTCCTTAACATAAGGCTTCTTTTTTGCACAGTGCAGTTGCATTTGTGAATGCAACTCCATATTGTAATGCTTGACAAAGGTTTGCCAAAGCAGTCCCTTTCCCATGTGGTTCTATCAGCTATTGATGAATGATATTTCCTGTTGTTATGTTCCACGACCTAAGCTGGATTTTGCCTCCGTGGGCGATTTAAAACTACATCGCCCACAATCCCGTGTGCAGGGAACATGGCCGTGGCCCCACCTGGAACTCATTACTTTTGTTGATTATGGACCTATTTAAGCTGGACTTTCTCCCTAGTGCACTGTTGGAGCATTGACTTTGTGTACTCTGTTGCTTCAGCCTGGATGGACCTTTTCCCTTTCTCCTTCAGGTGGGATTTTGCATTGCGGTTTCACTCGCTGGATTACGTTTTTGTTTACGGTTCCATCCGCCCCCGGACTTCCCTGGTTGCGGCCTAGGCTGCTGTGCCCCTGGTGCGTCTGCTGGGCCCTCTTATTCGTGGCTGCGATTGCACACTATGTTTTTCACCCGCGTTTCTGGTGGTAGTTATGTCTGTGTGTTAGACCTGTGTTGCTACGCTAAATTCCGCAGCCTTCTCGTTAGCCCTGTTGCTAGCTTCCTTTAGCTTCCCCGACCAGCTATAGCCCTGGTAGCCTTTCGCTAGCCTCGGTAGCATTCCGCTTTCTTCGGTCACCAACTGCTAGCTTCTTTTAGCTTCCTCGGCCATCTATTACCCTGGTATCCTCTCGCTAGCCTCGGTAGCATCACACTTTCTTCGGTCATCTACCGCTAGCTTCCTTTAGCTTCCCTGGCCAGCTATAGCCCTGGTAGCCTCTCTCTAGTTTCGGTAGCATCCCGCTTTCTTCAGTCACCTACTGCTAGCTTCCCTTAGCTTCCACTGTCCCTCTATAGCCTCATTAGCCTCCTTTAGCCACCGCAGCCATAGTATTTTTCTTGCACGGTCAGCGTTAGTATTTTCCCTTCGTGGCCTAGGTTGGTTTCTCCTCGGTTCCCCATGCCTTGGGTTCTCTGTGTTTTCCCTTAGTTCATGCATTATCTTTTGTTATCATGGTTGTTGTAGTTATCATTATTTTTATTATTAGTAGTACTTTTGTTACTATTTTCATTATTATCATCTTTATATTATTATTATTATTATTATAGTGTATTGTCGTTGCCGGTCACTGGTGCCTTGGTTCTGTAATTAGGGAACTTGGTAATAAACAGTGTGTGTTGACCTGGAACCCTGCATTCGCCTGCTCATCCCTGGACCACCACCTAACAGTTGAAGCAGTGCCATCTGAGGGATCAGAATTCAGCTTAAGCTTGTGTCCTTGCCCTTTACGGACTGAAATTCCAGATTCCTTGAATCATGTAATGATATTACACACTGTATAGGGAGATTAAAAATCCTTTCTAATGTTTCTTTGGGGAACACTGTTTTTAAACATTTCAATAATTTGCTCATGCATTTGTTGATAACTGGAGATCCTTTGCCCATATTTGCTCCTCCAAGACTGGATACTGCTATTGTACCAAATTATGATTACAAATACCTGTTGATATCATCACATCTTTATTTAGTTTTTTTATCACCTGTTTGAAATTGCATCATTTTTTTCTTGCATCTTTCACTTAGCATTTGTGCCTTAATAAATATGTAATTTGGTGAAAGCGGGTGTTATCAGATGTACTTTATTGGGTTACTTGCTCCACCAAAATGTTGCTGTGGCTTACTAAAATCACAGTGGTAAAATTTTATTGTTGCTCAGAACTACAGGACACACCAGGCAAATTAACTACAGGCACTACATTTCCCATAATGCCCCAGCATCTTTCCAAAAGCTTGTCAGAGTCAGTTTTTGGAGTAATGGACATCTGCAAATATTTAAAAGAAAATCAGCCACACTGCAGACAAGGTAATGATAGCTCAAAGCTATATGTTTTATCCACTTATAACATTATAACAGCTTACGTATAACAGCTATGCCCCTCTAACTTCTGTGTGCCCCAGTATGACAAGTAGTCTAGAAATGCCCCTCAGTGAAAGTCTAAGGGAGCAAGGTTAATGTCAAAATGAAAAAAAAATAATAATTTTGTCAGCACATGCAGTCATGGTATTTCAAACACTTATGTTTAAAATAATAATACCGAAGGGCTAGTACTAATCTGATACTCTACTGTACAAACTAAATATTACAATTCAAATATTAATGTAGGCTACTAATCTGGTATGATGGTACAGTAGTGTATTGTTCGGGACTTTTCAGAAGAGAGAATACACAAACATCCTAGATGGGGTTAAGGTTCAAACCTGCTTCATCATTTGTGAAATGTTGGAGTCAAAAATAATGAAAATGCTGTCAATGCCCAATCTATGAGCTCCTATTTTCATAACTGCTGCTATTTGAATCCCTTCTCTAACATGATTCAAACCACTGGCCTGCCATAATGAAGAATGATTTGGAAAATAGCTGACAGATTTTCACAGGTTCCTTCACCTTCCATTTTTCTCCTTCTGTGGGTATCCTTAACTTTTTATTTTCTTTAGTGGTTAATTATGATATAATAATGATATAATAATTGTTATATATTCCTGAGGGGCGGCATGGTTCCTCATTGCACTGTCACCTCACAGTAAGAATGTCCTGCGTTCAATCCTAGGTAGAATGGTCTGGGTCCTTTCTGTGTGGAGTCTATATTCTCTCTGTGACTGTGTGGGTTTACTCCGGGTACTTCGGTTTCCTCCCACAGTCCAAAGGCATGCGTGTTACATTAATTGGTGTCCCTAAAGTGCCCCTAGTGTGTGTAT
Organism: Ancistrus triradiatus; assembly: GCA_025084515.1. Classification (NCBI taxonomy): domain Eukaryota; kingdom Metazoa; phylum Chordata; class Actinopteri; order Siluriformes; family Loricariidae; genus Ancistrus; species Ancistrus triradiatus. The sequence goes on from JAJAGP010001154.1 coordinate 198,921, forward strand.
GAGTGTATGTTCCCTATGATGAATTGGTGCCCTTTCTAGGGTTGTTCCTGTCTTGCACCCTGTGACGCCAACTAAGCACCAGCTCTCCTATGACTCTGTCCAGGATCTCGTGGATAACAAAGTGAATGAATGAACAATTGTTATAAATACATAAATATTTCATTTTGTGGCATGTAGTCTATTTGGGCATTGAAAAGGATACTAAGCATATTGTTATGTTGCTTTGATTGTTTTCAGTGCAAAACATGCTATGGTAGTCAAATTCAGCAATATGTTCAGTAGTCTATTACTTAATATGTCAATTAAAGGAATTTACAAACACATCCATCACCTCTCTACATACTCTTTGAATAGGCTTTTTTTCTGGTCAGTTTCTCCACAGAAGGACATACACACAAATCTTAGTAATTATTAATAATTAAACTAACAATTACCGTATTTTTCGGACCATAAAGCGCACCGGATTATAAGACGCAATATCAACGATCGGCTGCTAACGGGTATATTTTCATACATAAAGCGCACCGGGTTATAAGACGCATTAAATGAAACAAAACTCTTAAGTTCCGTCGAAAGCTCAGTTTGGTCTTTACCTGGGCATCTTCTTGCTTCCTCCACTTCCGTACCATTGATTCGTTAATGTTGAATTCTCTCGCAGCTGCTCTATGTCCATGTTGTACTGCGTGACCGATAGCGTTGAGTTTGAAATGCGCTTCGAAAATGAATGAATGAATGCACGTACCCTAATGCTGAAGCACATACCGTATTACTCCGCGGATGACTGCGCACTACGGTGCCGTAAGCTTCGTAATTTACCAAGACAGTGCTTAAAACATTGTGACCGATTTATGAGCACGTTTGTGTTGTACCATCTACAATCGGTTCTACGTCAGGAAAGCATAACCAGGAAGAATAATTCAATACATTAGACGCACAGATTTTAAGGCACACTGTCGATTTTGAGAAAGTTAAAGGGATTTTAAGTGGCCTTATGGTTGAAAAAACGGTATACAGTTGGTAATCATTTAGAACAAATATATTTACAGTGGGGCAAAAAAAGTATTTATTCAGCCTTCTGATTGTGCAGAGTTCTCCTACTTAGAAAGAGTGAGGGTCTGTAATTTTCATCCATACGTACGCTTCAACTATGAGGACAAAATAAGAAAAAAAATCCAGGAAATCACATTGTAGGGATTTCTAAAAGAATTTAATTGTAAAACATGGTGGCAAAATATTGGTCACCACAAACAAGCAGATTTCTGCTCTCAAGACCTGTAACTTTTCTTTTAGAGCTCTTCTGTTCCTCCACTCGTTACCTGTATTTTAATGGCCCTGTTTGACCTCGTTATCTTGTATAAAAGACAATGTCCACAGCCCCAAAAACAGTCAAGACTCCAAATCAAACCATGCGCCAGACCAAAGAGCTGTCGAAGAACACCAGGAAGGAAAATTGTAGACCGCACCAGGCTGTGAAGAGTGAAACTCTAAAAATAGGCAAGCAGGTTGGTGGAAATAAATCAACTGTGGGAGCAACCGTAGAAGATGAGAGGGACAGCAAGACCATTGATAATCTCACAGATACATAGCAAAATCCCACAACTACACAGAGAGGACCTGATGAATGACACTGCAGAGAGCTGAACAAAGTAACCAAGGCTACAATTAGTAACACACTATGCGAGAGGGGACTTAGATCTTGCAGTGCCAGGCGTGTACCCAGCTTAAGCCAGTACCATTCCAGGCCTGTTGAAGTTTGCAGAGAGTTCCATGACGGCCGACTGATCCGTGTTAAGGAAAGAATGAAACGGGGCCATGTATCGTGATATTTTCAGCCATAGCCACCTTCCATCATTGATTCCATTAGAGATGGAATGTGGCTGGGTCTTCCAGCATGACAACGATCCCAAACACACCGCTCGGAGCAATGAAGGAGTGGCTCCGTAAAAAGCATTTCAAGGTCCTGGAGTGGCCTAGCCAGTCTCCAGACCTTAACCTCATAGAAAATTTGTGGAGGGAGTTGAAAGTCCATGTTGCCCAGCGACAGCCCCAAAACATCACTGCTCTAGAGGAGATATGAATGGAGGAATGGGCCAAAATACCAGCTACAGTGTGTGCAAACCTAGTGAAGACTTACAGGAAACGTTTGACCTCTGTCATTGCCAATAAAGGTTATGTTACAAAGTATTGAGTTGAACTTTTGTTATTGACCAAATACTTATTTTCCACCATAATTTACAATTTAATTATTAAAAAATCCTACAAGGTTAGTTCCTGGATTTTTTTTCTGATTTTGTCTCTCATAGTTTAAGTGTACCTATGATGAAAATTACAGACCTCTCTCATCGTTCTAAGTAGGAGAACTTGCACAATCAGTGGCTGACTAAATACGTTTTTGCGTCATTATAAATCATGAAATCTATAGTGTTTTCAAAATGTAAACTGTACACAGTGCAGTAGAATTAAAGACCAATGCAGACAATTTATAGCTAAGTCTTAAAATGTAAGCTTAATTATAGCATCACCAGGTTGATTGAAACAAATAAAACGCAAATGGTACTGTCTAGTAGAAATATACTGTACATGTGTATATATAAACTCATTGACAAAAAATAACTTACCAAGGAGTTGTTGGACTCAAATGAAACTTTATATGAATGTATGAATGTAATGATGATATACAGTATGTAAATGATAAGTTTATTGGGGAAAACTGTACAATTGAAAGGAGGCTCTTGTACCCTGTTAGACCACCTCTAGCCTGGATACAAGATGAGATATGGTGGGCATTAGAGTCAAACACCTTGTGTATGATATCCTGTGGCACATTTCTGCCACAGATGTTGCAGCTGGGCCTGTAAATCCTGCACACTCGTAGGTTGCAGAAGCTGGCATCCCAGCTGGTGCCATGAATGCTCAATTGGAGATAAATCTGGTGACCAGGCCGGCCAAGGAATTATTGTGCGTGGCGGAGACATTGCTGGAAACCCTTGCTGTGCGTGGGTGAGCATCATGAAAAATGCCAGTTGGAAGCCCTGCCATCAGAGGCAACATGTGGCTGCATGAATCCTGCACATATCACTGAGTTGTTATTGTTCCACATATCACTAATAATGTCTTGCTCCACAGCAAAGTCATAATAATAATAATAATAATAATAATAATAATAATAATAATAATAATAAGGAACAAGGTCGCTGTACAAATCAATAGGACAAACAAACAAAAAGTGAAGAAAGAGTAGGCAGAAGTAGTGGAAGAAGATGAATGAAAGTGTTGAGAGAATAGATGAGACTTTAAGGGAGCTTTAAAGTTAGAAAGAGAAACAGTAGATCAAAGAGTAGAAGTCAGAGAATTCCAGAGTGCTGTGGCAGCAACACAGAAAGATCTGCCACCCATAGTGGACAGCCTAAATTTGGGACAGAGAGCAGATTACTATCCGAGGACCTTCGTCTGCAGGACGGGGTGTAATTCGTGAGCAGGTTGATTAAGTAACCTATGCCAAGACCATGGAGTGCTTTAAAAGAGAGAAGTAAAATTTTATATCGAATGCGCAGAGTGATCAGAAGCCAGTGAAGTCGTTCCAAAGCAGGAGTAATATGATCGTACTTCTTCGTAAATGTCAGAAACCTAGCAGCAGCATTCTGGATGGATTGTAGGGGACAGAGGGTCTTGGCTGGGATCCCATACAATAGGGAGCTACAGTAGTAAAGTCTAGTAATGACAAAGACATGTACCAGAGTTTCAGCAGCTTCAAGTGAAAGAAAAAAGAATCGAAGTGTGATATTGTGATTGTTATTGGTGAAAAAAGGCTGATTTGGAAATTGATTTCACGTGAGATTCAAAAGAGAGCAGAGGGTCAAGTAGAACTAGAGACTGCATACCTATTTAGAGGGAGTAACAGAAATTTTGGCAACACAGATGGGAAAGTCGCAAAAAGACAAAATAATAGAATTTGTGCCAATATAAAAAAGCTCAGTCTAATAAGGATTAAGCATCAAGAAGTTACCTTGCAGCTAATGTAGTTCATGCATGCACATGCATGCACAAGAGATAGATGGTTTGAAATTAAGGTACAGTTGGGGTGTCATAAGTGTAGCAATGAGAGTTCAAGCCATGTCTTCAGATGATAGAACCAAGTGGAAGTATATAGATCAAGTCAAGTCAAGTCAGATTTATTTATATAGCGCTTTTTACAATGGAGCATTGTCTCAAAGCAACTTTACAAGTTTAGATTATCTCCTAATAACTACGTCCAATCCCAAGTTGAGCAAGCCTAGGGCGACAGTGGCAAGGAAAAACTCCCTAGTTCTAGGAAGAAACCTTGGGAGGACCAAGACTCAAAAAGGGGGACCCAACCTCCTTGGGCGGCGTAGATGATAAATCTAAGAGCGAACTAAAGTCATGGAGTCAAAGTTCGAATAGAATGTGAAGTATGCACATCGACATTAAGTGGTCCGGGTATGATGATAAATCTAAGAGCGAAACTAAAGTCATGGAGTCATGGTCGAATAAAATGTGAATTATGCACAGTGGAGCTCCATCAGATGAACATCATGTGTGGGGCCGGAACTGCCGGAACACAGATCAGTGTTTCTCAATCCTAGTCCTGGCGCCCCACCACTCAGCACAGTTTAGTGCTTCTCCCGTTTAAACACACCCACTTCATCTCAATAACGGACTTGTTAATGAGCTGAATAGTTGGATCAGGTGTGTTGGGAGCAGGAAAACACCAAATCATGCAGAGCGGTGGGGCGCCAGGACCAGGATTGAGAAACACTGATATGGATAGTGAAAAGAAGATGCCCTAGTACAGAACCCTGTGAAACATGCAGTCTCTGACTAGGCCAAAACATGCTTAATAGTAGTAGATATGCATTTACACTGTTGTATTTCTCATCAGATCTTCAAGGACACCTCTCTAGGCCATCACCATGCAGGTCAAATCAGGATTAATCAGTTCACATCACATAACTGTTGAACCATATTCTGACAGAAACTTTCTCATGTCCTGTCTTTTTTCTTAGACAGCAGGGCAGCACATTGGCCCAAGAGGTTAGTGTGGTCACCTCACAGCTTCAGATATCCCCAGTTCGAACTTGGATGTTGGATCCTTTTTTTCAAGCAGCGTTACCTGTTGTTGCAAAGTGCCGACATATTCTATTAATAGCTGATTGTGTAGCTGCAATTTTCTGTGCCTTTAGGGTCTCTCAGAATAGCCAAAGATGGCCTAACGAAGACCAGCTACTTGGTTTCTGACAGCAACTCCTGAACAAAAAGCTTTTGGATCAGATTTTTTCATTTGTTTACCTAGTTCTCTACATGTAGATATCTGTCACTCCTGATTCTATTGAAGAGCTTATTTTCAGGCTTGTGATCAGCTGCATGAGCTGTGGCAGATTACCAGCTAACGACTAATCTTTTAAGAATAAAATATATTTTGACAGATTTTGAACACTCAGACACAGTCTTCCTTTTATATCAAACATTTAAATTTTTTCTTGATTTTATCTTTGTGTAAAAGAAGACTTTGTAAGTAAATGCTAATTTTGGCACGTCTTGGGAGTGAATTTTCTTAATTTCTGACCAAGGATTTGTTGCTAAGACTGTTAAAAGCTTAATGTTTTGCTCTTTTAGGTTTGGTCCATTTTTTTGTCCAGTAGTGTACAGTAATACACAATATATACATAGAGCGGCCAGTAGTTCTTGCATGATTTGAGCTTCCCTCTATGGATAATACACATGTATTACCCTGGAGTGCAGCACATAATCAAGTGACCAAGTTTTCTGTGGATGAGTTTGTATGAATTCACATTAGAATGGTAAAATCTAGCAATCTGAGCAACTTCAAATAAGGCATGGTCATCGGTGTTATACTAGCCATGTCCAGCGTTTAAAAACTTCTGACTTTGCAACTGTGCTACTATGTCGAGAGTATACCAAGAATGGTGTGATTGAGGAAAATCATCCAGTGGATCCTGTGGATGTAAAAAACTCATTGACGAAAGGGGTCAAAGGAGGATGTAAAGAATCGTCCTTATGAACAGATGATGTACAGTCAAGTAAATTGCAGCTGAATACAACGCTGGTTCTCCAACCAACAACTCCTAGCATGGATGGACTTTAAGTATAACCAGTTCAAATGCCATTGCTATCTAAGGGAAATATAAAGGCAAGACTTTTGGGCACAGGAGCACAAAAATTAGATCACTGAGCAGTAGAAAAACATCTCCTAGTCAGCTGAATCTAGATTCTGTACATCATGCAGATCTGATGGGAGGGTCATAATTCAGCACAAGTAGCATGAATCGATGAATCCTTCCACTTAGCTGTCAACAGTTCAGTTTGGTGGAAAAGGAATAATGGAAAAATGATAATGACCCAAAACACGCCTCAAAGATTTTTAACAAGCTTGAGGACCAAAGAAGGTCAAGGAGTACTGACGGTCATTAACTTTCTCCTCATTTCTTATGCTGATTAGATGATTTATAATGAAAAAACATTGTAGTAAATTTGAGAAAAATGCAAAATTTTTACTACCTTCATTAAAGGAACACCCTTTTTCTCAGATTTGTTGGCGTTTTCCCTACACAAAAATTCAGATTATCTTCCTTCACAAGTGGGGACATGACAGTCCAAAATTATGGTAAAATGAATAGTTTTTTTGGGACCCTAAATAAATATGTATATTTTTTCCATTAACTTGGTACTACACAGTCATTTGAGTGGACAATATAAACTTCATTCATTCATTCACTTTCTAATCTGCTTGATTATGGACAGAGTCACGGGAAAGCCGGTGCCTAGCCGGTACCATAATGCGCAAGGCAGGAACAACCCTAGCCAGGGTGCTCAACAGAATGCAACTGAATACTCAACAGAATGCATTTATTACTTTTTCATAATTCAGGAACATTATTTTCATAACATATCACCTGCTGCTGTACAACATTTCATGGCTTGAGTGTCTGATGGATGCCGAGTCCATATGTTCACAACATAAACCACAGAGATGCCAGGATTATACCTTTTTAATGGCAAATAAAGAAACAACATATATAATGTAGGGTATACTAAAATTTGGAAACAGCTCATAACTATGGGTGCTTCACAGGGTCAAGTACCAAAAATGGTTTGGAGACTAAGTTACATGGGGGTCATAACTGTCATTTTCCATTATAAATTAAATGTTTCAGGATTATTATCATTCTTTCATTATATTGTCCCCTGAACTTTAATATAACACACAGCAAATCTTCCATCCACTTTTGAGTACACTTTTTAGTACACTATATGTTCAATACAACTACAGTATTTGAGAAGGATACTTAAAAATGAGAGAGAAATAGAGAAGAGAGGAGAGGAAGACACACACAAGTCAGAGATTGCAGCTACAATTTTTTGTGAGAGCCAGTCAAGGACGAATGGTATTTCAAGTTTGACCCTTCACTTCCATTTACTCTGTAGCACTCACATGACACACCCATTTCACTCACACACACACACACACACACACACACACACACAAACAGTTTGGCTTTCTATCACTGTGAGGACCTTTCACTGAAATAATATTACTGCAGCTACTTAATGCTACAGCTACACCTACCACTACATCTTGTTGTTGTTTTTATTTTAATATGGTAATGGTTTCTTACCATAAGGTAAAAAAGTCACACACACACACACACACACACACACACACACACACAGCCAGGCGAAGGCATCATAGGCAGTTTGTAGTGTGTGGGTACTGTGGAGAGACAAATAATTTCCTTTATTCCCCTTTTAGCATTATTTAATAGTCAGTTTTCTAATTTGTTTAACATGCCTTTAATTGTTGATGAACAAATCAGAAGCTTTATAAAATAAAAATCATTGTTAAATGGTAGAGCAAATCACACTGAATGCTCTCTCTCTACCAGTGAAGATTATCTTAGCTTTATGATTATTTTGGGAAACTGGGTGCAGTTTTACCTGACTATTCAACCTTGTAATTGCACTTATCAGGTACTAAAAACAAATAGGCCATTAATGAATACATTATACATGTTTGATGTTGCAATAAGAACATCATAATAACTGATTTTATATGGGGTGTGCATTATGAAGCAGCTAGTATAAAATTATAGTGGGGTTTATTGTTTTGCCCATTTCACGCATTTCTGTGCATTTAGATTTCTCTTAAAGCACGATATTAGGGAAGATTATTGTTTTGAACCATCTATTTAGAATTTTCATGGGGACTGTTGAGAGACTTCAGTTAATGTACTGGACTATTGAGCTGAAGGTTTGAGTCCTAGCATTTCCATTCTGCCACTGTTGGACCATTACTCTGGATAATGACATCTAGTACATGCTGCAAAAGTAAACATTTTGAAGAGTGATTGTGATTTCTGGTATTTAATTGTGCTAGTTAAAAACATTCATGTAGTTATTCTGGGATGTATGTTGACTCCTCTGCAATCTATACTTACATTTGAAACACCTCTCTGCTTCACCACGCAGATGTGTAAATGCATCTATGTAGGAAAATGAGTCGGCCTTTTTGAATTCATTCAGTCAGATTCTTTGAATTCATCATAAGACATCATAAGACACTGGAAACAAACTCGTGTAAAAGATAAATTTATGCTTGATCTAAAATGACCTATGCAGTGTGCTGGTGCTTTTTTCTATCTGGTAAATAATACAGGTACTCCCTGTTTTATAATGGCCGGAATTATGATATTATTTTTAAGATATTATCTTTATGATAGGAATCCGACAACAAACATGTATACACATTCAGCAGAAACTATACTCTGAATCCCAAATTTCCCGGGCAAGTGATGTGCAGTGTAATAGTCTGATGCACTCTCCCATTCTAAATGAGGAACACAGCAGTGTGTGATGTAGGAAGTCATGTAGCAGGGGTGATGAGCACTGAGAAATGTAGTGAGGAAAAGCCCTGGTCGCAGCAGTTTTTGTTTTTCACTTTCAACAGACTATTAAATAAACTAACACTTTATTATAATATAATTCATTCATTCACTGCCTTATCCACTTGATCCTAGTCAGGGTCAAGGGAATGCTGGTGCTTAGCTGGCTGCACAGGGTACAAGGCAGGAACAACCCTAGACAGGGTGCCAATCCATCATAAGGCACATATACTCACACACATTCACACACTAAGGGCACTTTAGAAGCACCGATTAACCTAACGCAGAGCTGGGATCGAACCAGGGATCTCAGAGCTGTGAGGCGACAGTGCTAACCACTGCACCACCCTATCATAATATAAGCTTTTATGTTAATGATTTAACATAAGCCTGTAGTTTAATGTAAATGTTAAAGCACGGTTAAGATTGGCTACACTATGATAAATAGAGTACATTTTAAACACCTCTGTTTACGATAAGTTCAAGATTTTTCACAGTGTATCCCCAACGTAAATCGGGGACTACTTGTACTGTATACGAGGTGCTTCACTGCACTTCGAAATATGGCTCTTCTAAATATTAGAAGATACTATGTTAACTAGAGCAACCAGCCTCTAAAATGAAACAAGATTTTACCCATCTTAAATAAAAAAAAGTAGAAAATCAATATGTGGTGATCAGTGTTGATATTGCGGCCACCTCAAATAAATCAGTGCAAGGGACGCACTGTATTCTCAGGATTGACTTGGTATTACTCTAAATGGCTTACTATTTGCAAATAATTTCCATGGAAACTTACAAGTAAAATTGTGTTTGTTACTGGCATTCTGGCTTAAGGGATCAATTCATAATGCACTGGGCCATGTGGGTGTTGGTGCACTGAGGGGGCAAATACACTGATATGTGTTCAGTATTTCACAATAGAGCAGCAGAAATAAGTTTATATTAATCTAATGTGTTCAGCCTGTGGTCAGAAACAAAATCCTGTGGCACACATATGAAACATGCGCTCTCTCTCTCTCTCTCACTGACACACACACACACACACACACACACACACACACACACACACACACACACACACACACACACACACCTATAAGCTTGGATAAACATAAGAGATAAAACTCACCCACACATAGATATAAGGATTCACACATGCACAAGGCCACAATGAAAGGGTCATTTAGTTCAAGGGAATAAGAAATCAATAACACACACACAGACACACACACACACAAAATGTGTTTTAGGGACTTTGTGTCGGGGTCCACTCTGGGGACCATTTTTTGTTTCCTTCCGTTGTCTCTTTTCACCCAATGCCTTAGTCTCCCCTCGCTCCCTCCTTGCACCTCTCATGCTCCGCTATGTTTTGTTTTCGATTAGTGCGACATGTGGCTGTTATGTTTGTTTTTTTGCAGCTGCCTGGTATATGTTTCTAGTCTCTCATGTTAGCATTATCCACACTAGCATTTAGCTTAGCCTCGCCTCCGTGCTATAGCTTTCCTTAATTCTTTTTCTACAAAGCTCCAATGCCTATTTTCTTTTTTCCTGTCCTCAGACCATTCTTTGTGTATTTATCCTTAGCTCCCGGTACCCTGGTACACCCTGTCCATCCACCCTCTATTGCCTGTTACTCTGGATATCCACCTCGCCTTTTGGATTACTGCAGCAACACTTTATCCACTCCTGCACTCGCTTCCTGGTTCCCCTGATCTCCATTTTGGCGCCTGCTCTCTGGACTCCTGGTTTTTGGTTTCTCCTTTTCTATCCAACCTCACTTTCACTAGTCTTAGCATTGGATATATTGGTGCCTGTAAAATAACTTTATTCTCTGTAATAAACTCCCTAGTATTTGTTACATCGTTGTCTGTCTGTGTTCCTGCATTTTGGGTTCCTTAGCTTAGTTTCTTGAGCAACTGTAACAGTACGATCTGGTCAGTATGGAACCCACAGGTCCACAGGCTGACAACTCCCTTCCAGTAGAGATGGCCTTAAATCGCCAGAAAGCTTGGATAGGTCAACATGACAAGCTCCTCAGTGCCCTTCTAGAGGCTAACCACACCCTTGCTAGCCAGGTTTCCGAAATGTCCCGGAAGATTGACCATCTGACTCTCTTCTCTCCACACGGGGAACCCTGTCGCATGTACACCTACCCCCAAGCCTCCGGTGATTTGCCAGTTCCTCTCTGAGCCCACAACCGGGAACTCTGTCCACCAGCTCAGACCATTGGGCCTCCCAGCATCGTAACCCCGGCTTGGAACCACTCATCAACCACCCCGAGCTCTTCCATGGCAAACTCAACCAGTGCCAGGGCTTTCTGTATCAGTGCAGGCTGGTATTCTATCAGCGACCACGGGCCTTTTCCACCGATGCCAGCAAGATCATTTACATCCTAGGCCTCCTTCGGGGTAGGGCCTTGATGTGGGCCAAGGCCACCCAGTCCCAGGTGTTCCTCAAGGAGGGTTCGTATGCTGGCTTCCTCCGTCAGTTTCAGGCAGTGTTTGACCACCCAAATCACTGGGAAGTGGCGTTGAGCCGCCTCTTTCGTTTGCACCAGGGTTCTCAGCTCCGCACTATGCAGAGCGTTCCTAGAGGGGCTTTTGGAACACTTCAAGGACAAACTGGCAGCCCGTGACAAAACATACGATCTACAGGTGCTGGTGAAACTCGCTATTTGCCTGGACAGGTGCCACCATGAGCACCGGTCCCAAAAGGCAGCGTGCCCTGTCCAGATGCCTGGTCCGTTCCATACCAGACCGACCGTGCCAGTGGCACCCCCAGTTCCAGCTCCTGACCCTCTTGAGGCTGCTGAGCCCATGCAGCTGGGCCACACTAGGCTCACCACACAGGAGCGCTCCCGACGCATGCAACAAGGACTGTGCTCGTATTGTGGCGGACCTACCCAAGGTTCCCCTGGAGTACCAGGACCTCTACGCAGTCTTCGATAAGAATCGGGACAAGTCTCTCCCTCCACACATACCCTATGACTGTGCCATTGATCTGCTTCCTGGGGCCCCCCTGCCATCGAGCCGCCTCTACAAATTGCCCAGGCCTGAGCGAGAGGCCATCGACCTCTGCCTTCGACCTTTTGCAGGAGGCCACCATCTTCACAAAGCTGAACCTTTGCAATGCCTACCAGATGGTCAGGATAAGGGAAGGAGATGAGTGGAAGACGGCTTTCAACACCGCCTTGAGCCACTACGAGTACTGGGCCATGCCATTTGGCCTCACAGATCCGCGGCCAAACACACCCTTCATGTGCGATGAGTCTTGACCCGACTCCTTGAAACTCACCTGTATGTCAAAGCAAAGAAGTGCAAATTTCATGTGGATACCATCACATTTTTGGGCTACATCATCCAGAGAGGGTGCATTAAGGCCGACCCTATCAAGATTAGGGCAGTGACAGAGTGGCCGGTTCCCTCTTCTCACAAGGAGCTACAGCGCTTCTTGGGGTTCACAAACTTCTACTGTCGCTTCACTAGGGATTACAGCAAGGTAACTGCACCCCTGACCCAACTCATCTCCACCAAGTGCGTGTTCCATTGGACCCCTGAGGCTCTTTTTGTCCGTGCCAATCCTCATTCAACCGGACTCCCGCCAGGCCAGGTGGGCCCTGTTTTTCTACAGGTTTGATTTCATCCTCACCTACCTACCTGACTCCCATAACATCAAACCCGATACCCTCTCCCATCAGTACTCCTCTGACAAGGACAACCTCAACCTGGACACCATCTGCCTTTTGATCGCCTAGTGGTGCATCTGACCTGGGATGGCCAATGCATCGTGGAGGAGGCCAATGCCCAGGAATCGGACTCTGGGAACAGACCCCCTTATCATCTCTATGTTCCCCGCGGCAACAGATCAGCAGGCTGCCCCTGCTTACACATCGCAGTCAACTTCATCACAGGCCTCCTAGACTCTAGTGGCAAAATAGTCATCTTGACTGTGGTGGCCCATTTTTCTAAGGCCATCCATCTCCTGGCCTTACCAAAGCTCCCATCGGTCCACGAGAGTGCTAAGATCCTGTTTGACCAGGTCTTCAAAATCCATGGGATCCCCCACAACTTCGTCTTCGACCGTGGGCCACAATTTACCTCCCAGGTTTGTCGTGTTTCTGCGTTTCTGGCGTGCTTTCTGCGTTTCCTCAGGCTTCCACCCAGTGGATAGCAGAACATGCAGAACATGCCAGTCAAGAGGAGGAGACCACTCTGTGCTGCCTGTCGGCCAAGGACCCCACCGAGTGGAGTTCTCACCTTGCCTGGTTGGCACCCTGTTTGTTTTAAAGAACAGGGATCTTTCAAAGTCTGCTTTTCACAACACATGTTTCTAGAAGTGTATCATGGCATGAACAAAAGAGATTTCTGAGGAGCTCAGAAAGAGTTTTTGATGCTCATCAGGCTGGAAAATGTTACAAAACCATGTCTAAAGAGTTTGGACTCCACCAATTCACAGTCTCCCATCTGTGAAACATGGTGGTGGTAGTATCATGGTTTGGGCCTGTTTTGCTGCATCTGGGCCAAGATGGCTTGCCATCATTGATGGAACAATGAATTCTGAATTATATCAGAGAATTCTAAAGGAAAACGTCAGGATATCTGTCCATGAACTGAAACTCAAGAGGTGTGGGTCATGCAGCAAGACAACGACCCTAAGCACACAAGTCGTTCTACCAAATAATGGTTAAAGAAAAATAAAGTTAATGTTTTGGAATGTCCAAGTCAAAGTCCTGACCTTAATCCAATCGAAATGTTGTGGAAGGACCTGAAGTGAGCAGCTAATGTGAGGAAACCTAACCAACACCCATAAGCTGAAGCTGTTCTGTATGGAGGAATGAGCTAAAATTCCTCCAGGCCGGTGTGCAGGACTGATCAACAGTTACAGGAAAGCGGCAGTTATTGCTGCACAGGAGGGTCACACCAGATACTGAAAGCAAAGGTTCACATACCTTTGCCACTCACTAATATGTAATATTGGATCATTTTCCTCAATAAATAAATACAGGTAGTCCTCGGGTTACGACGGTCTCGAGTTACGACATTTCGTAGTTACGACGCATCTCCCATTTACTGTATAAAAGCCTTTTTTGACTTTTAAGTGTTTGCGTCGTAAACATCTAACGCGAACTTCGTGTTTTGGTGTGCGCGGCGGAAGGAATACACGGTTATGCGGCTCCTTTTGTGATTAATTCTGTGTTAGGATAGGGTGTTAGGATAGGATAAGTGCGACAGTATGTACTGCCTCCCATATGGGTTATACCCTTCCGAAGCATTAAATAGATTAAACAGCCAGTCAAAACTCTTTTTAAGAGCCAGGCTGATGAAACATGCTGTTCCTTTAATGCTCAAAATCTAGTGAAACTACAAATACCAAAAGAATAGAAACAAGGCTCAAAAAACATTCCTATAAAACTTAATACCAGGCAACACAAATACGTCTGACCGGATAACAAAGAGTTGCAGAGATAGTAACCGACTTATTCAATTTCATAAACATCTCAGAATCATGTAATACTACAGTCTTGCTTTTTTTTTTTTTCTTCCCTTTTCTTTCTTTTTTCCTGAAAACGGTAGATCCAACAGGTTAGAACAGGCGAAAAGTAGTTGTAAACCTCGTGCCAATTTAGCAGACCCTGCTTTGTTTACTAGACGGACCGTCCATAAGTGCAAACAACCCTCACCTCCGTGGGCGTCAAAATAAAAGACCCGGTGTCAGACGTCAAACCATACAAAACAGTACAAAAGCAACGCAAACAGACACTTCAAGTTTCTAACAGCCACTCAAGAACATAAGTATGTACGTGTGTTCCGACTTACACCGAAAATCGGTTTACGATGCCCCCTAGGGACGGATCTGCGTCGTAACCCGAGGACTACCTGTAAATGACCAAGTATAATATTTTTGTCTCATTTGTTTAACTGGGTTCTCTTTATCTACTTTTAGGTCATATTTATACAGAAATATAGAAAATTCTAAAGGGTTTACAAACTTTTAAGCACCACTGTACCCCACACACTCCATCACTGTCACAAGTTGTTTCTCTAGGCTTTATTCTATGCTTTGTGAGTCTTATAAAGTAATATAATGACAGACTTGAGATATTCAGAATATAATAACTTTATTAGTCATAAAAATGTAAATGCTACATGGACCAAATTTCCGAAAAGGGAAGGTTAATTAATTGCCCTATTCATAAATGATCAGAAAATACTTCAAACAAGTGCAGTATATACTGCATACAGTGGGATCCAAAAATCTGAGAAGTGCTAGTTTAGATCTTTGTGGGGAATTATTCATACTGCAGCAGAATAATGATCCAAAACACACTTCGAAGATTTGCAACAACTACTTGAAAACCAAAAGAGATAGAGAAGTTCTGACTTAGATGGACTTTCTACCTACTCAAGCATTTATGTGGACTCTTGAAGTCAGAGAATGCCAAACATTCAGTAAGATCACAAGATGAACTTTGGAGTATTATCAAGTCATTGGGATAACATGAATCACGAGAATTTGTACAAACTTGTGCAGGCTCGAATGCACACTATCATTACAGCAAAATGGTTATATGCCAAATTCTAATAAATTCTGGCATGTATCAAAACATTTTTTTCAAAGATTAAACTTTTCACTAAAACTATTATTAGGATTATGTTGTTATATGATTTATAATAAAAACATTATGAAATAGAAGCATTTTCAACACTGATCTCAATTTGTTGGTTCCCACTCTTTCTAAGTTATATCATGTCTTTCCTACTGGGCAGAGGCAAAATTGTAAGTAATTGACATTGCCTAGTCCAGGTTTCAAATCCATATTTCCAGCAGCTGGCTTTTACTCCCAAGCGACAGGAAATACGCAAGTGATTAAATACACCCAGTAATTTTGAATGACAGTTTCCAGAATATTAAATAGAAATTTATTCTGTAATAGCAGTGTTCTGTTTAGTATATAGTACTATGTTACTAACTGATACTATGTCTATATCTTTTGCCAATTCTTGTTTGTATAGGCCTCAACCCTCACACTACTGAATACACATTTATGCCCTATATGGTACGATATATATAGCATTTAAGCTCTAAATGCCGGATATATATATATATATATATATATATATATATATATATATATATAGATAGATAGATAGATAGATATATATACATATATAGATATCAGTATGCACACACAAAGAGAGAGACTGACTTACCTATGAAGACGTCGAGCAGCAGAAGCACATGCAAAAATAAAGGAGAGACTTTTATTAGCACATGTATGTTGCACTATATATAGACACATTTATCATGAGTTTTTGTGAATATGACAGTCTTTATGAACACTTTAACCCTAGTCACTGTAAGAACCACACCCAGCTAGAGAACTATGCTGTACTATCAAGCTGGCAATTAAACCGAGACCTGCTTACTGCTGGATTACGCTGTATTTAGAAAATGCCGCTAATTCATCATCTAAGATACAACTCTCAGACAGGACTTTAACTTTCAGTTCTCCAAAATGAATACTACTGGCATCATAATCATGAGGTGGCATTTGAATAACAGTACATAATGCTTGGAACTTACAGCAACCTACTACAGCTCCAACTACTTTACCCTCCACAATTATTGGCACTCCTGGTAAAGATGAGTAAAAATTGTTATGAACTAGCTTAGCTGGTGAACTAGTTTAATGTCAAACTGGAAAAAAAAAAACTAAACATTTAATTGAAGTAAATGATAACCACAAGTGCCACAATTATAGGCACCCCTACATTTAATACTTTAACATTCTTCTCCTATGACATCTCATGCTTTGTGTGCAATTTTGTTAAAGATAATTATTTCATCTACTTAAGACTGAAGGAAGATAACTATCTAGATGTTTCTCTGTACTATAACCCAGGTTGTAGAACAAACTTCCACTGGAGAATGAACTGCCACTTTCACAGATCACATTGTCTGATTCTGATGTTTGATGTGAACATTAACTGAAGCTCATGCCCTGCAGCAGCTCCTGTGGCTTGATGCTAAGAGCCAGCTCCTAGAAACAGCAGTTCCTGAGGCCCTGGGTTTGAATCTGGACCTACTTTTACACTTATCAAACAGCATTATAAAAAGTGACTTACAGAAGTGCTTTGTATTCTTCTTAGTAAACATAACCTCATGCCACACAACCTAAGAAATAGCATAATAACACAATCCAACTACATGCAGTTAGGATTTGATGTAGGTAATCCACAAACAAAAGACTAACACTTTTTAATATAGTTTTATTAAATATGCAAGTGCCATTTCAGCCTTTGCTTAAGTGCTGAGTGAAGAGGTGAGTCATTAGTTGCCGGTAGCAAGGGACTCAGCTATTCAGAAATCGAGTGGAAGTTCATTTTACCACCTTGTGTGGTGGGTCCAGTCGAGTCAAGCTTGTGTCTCGAAAGGTACAAGGTGAACGTGGTTTGATTTGAGCCTTTAGGTGAGAAGGTGCTGGTTTGTTTGGTGATCAACAGGGTTGTAAAATGTAATACAAGTGGCTACAAGGAGCCAGTGAAAACACAGTTTCAGTGGGCTGACAAAGAAAACTTGGTAACATTGAAAATCTCTTTATTTCTTGATCTGTGTCTTCATGATTTTATGTCAGTTCACAAGGGTATAACAACATTTAAAACTTTAATTCACAAAAAATGTTTATACTGTACATAACACATACAGCTTGCAATCTTCACACAGCCCTGTTGTCTACAGCAGTATATGCTCCTAATGAGTCAAACTGCCATGATGGATTAGATGGGGATATTATTCATCAGAGCAGGAGAGATTAATGCTTGCTGCTAGTGTGTTGATTGATAGTGAAGCAGGCTTCATCAGTTGTGTATGGATCTTTGCGAGATTTAATTGGAGTGGCCTGGCTGTGTGTAATTGAGCTTAGCGTTGCAGCACTGAGAGGAGGAAACACTTTCTGTCATTTCTCATTGCTGATAGGTTTTTGATGTCGATGTCCTGGAGAGTTTAGTCAGAGCTTTACTAGCTGATAAAAAATGAGGTGTACTATATTATAAACTTTCTAGTGCAGTGTCTTACAAGGTTCATAAACTCTTCTTATTTAATAAATTACCAAAACAAATACAGAATTCTAGTGAGAGATGTGCATCATGCTTTCACCTGCACTCTATATTGTCCGGGTTAGGCTTTTGGCCTGCAAACGTGACGAGGAAAAAGCAGGGAAAAAACATAAAATAAGTACGTAAATATACTAATTGACAAAACATAAATAAATAAATAAATAAATAAAGCACCTAATTGATTACAGGTGTGGTCTGATTAAACACTGCGTCTTGCCACAAGAGGGCATGAAAGTGCTTCCTCTGCTGCCCCAAAAAAAGGCTATCAGAAGCTACCTCTTTGTTAGAGATTATTGACTGCTAGGAATGAGTCTACAATGCACTTGAAGACATTTTGCACACTTGACGGCAGTGTTAATTCCGACAGCAAATTTTTATTTAGTTTTAGTCATAGTCTTTTTACAAGAACATAATTTAGTTTTAGACATATTTAAGTCATCTGAATTGTTTTTGGCTAATTATAATAAGATGATAGTCGACTAATACTACAGTAGGTTCAGTTGACTAAAATATGAAATATAAAAGTTGATACATAAATAATTTTTAACATTTCCCTTGAATTGAATTATTTAAGTCATTATATGCATTTAGATTAAATGAAACATGTACATACATGCATTAAGAATAGCAGTTTGCATTAATGTGCTTTTACAAAACAAAATTTCCAACATACTGTAGATCTGCTTCAAACTTGGTGTGGACATTCAGCAAATATTCTAGGATAGAATCAAGTTGGAATGATAGATATATTATTAGACCTAATTAACATTTAAGTTCAGGTCTGTATGCATGCATTTATAATAACTGTTTACAGTTAATTAGTCACCAGAAATTATAATTCCCAATCTGCTTCAAACTCAGTGTGGACACTAATAAGATATTGTAGAACAGAATTAAGTTAAAATACATTATATATTATGAGCTTTATTAAATATATAAGTTCAGAAGGTCAGACATATGTTCATGCTTTATATACATTTATTCATAATTACAGCCCATCTTGAATCTAGACTAGAGGCAGCCGAACAGGATACAGTTATCAATTGTACAGCTTTCAATTGTACAGTTTTCAAAAATAAACTTATTCTTGTTTGTTTGATTGTTTGTTAATGAGAATGAGTTTACACATACTTTGCATTGTTTCCAATAGTTAAGACATCTAACGTGCTTTTAACGCCCATAATTAACTGTTGTCTGTTAAGAGTTTATATCTCATATTGACCTAATTAGCATCATCCTCCCTAACAGAGTGTTTCAGTGCAGTCCTATGGGACGATAGGCTCTTTTTTTTTCTCAGCTCTCTTCACACCTGAGCAGTACTGAGCAGGCTGTACTACTTCCAGGCTCAGGTGTGATTCAACCTGGAACTGAAAATAATTGAGGGTCTCAGAACACATTATTTTTATTTGTTACTGCTGCCATAGTGTTCATAACAGTTCACTTTATATACAGTGGTGCTTGAACCCTTTAGAATTTTCTATATTTCTGCATAAATATGACCTATGAAAACATTATCAGATTTTCACACAAGACCTAAAAGTAGATAAAGAGAACCCAGTTAAACAAAGGAGACAAAAGTATTATACTTGGTCATTTATTTATTGAGGAAAATGATCCAATATTACATATTAGTGAGTGGCTAAGGTATGTGAACCTTTGCTTTCAGTATTTGGTGTGACCCCCCTATGCAGCAATAACTGCAACTAAATGTTTCATGTAACTGTTGATCAGTCCTGCACACCGGCTTGGAGGAATTGTATCCCATTCCTCTGTACAGAACAGCTTCAACTCTGCGATGTTGGTGGGTTTCCTCACATTAACTGCTCACTTCAGGTCCTTCCACAACATTTCGATTGGATTAAGGTCAGGACTTTGACTTGGCCATTCCAAAACATTAACTTTATTCTTCTTTAACCATTCTTTGGTAGAACGACTTGTGTGCTTAGGGTCATTGTCTTGCTGCATGACCCACCTTCTCTTGAGATTCAGTTCATGGACAGATGTCTGACATTTTCCTTCAGAATTCTCTGATATAATTCAGAATTAATTTGTTCCATCCATGATGGCAAGCCGTTCTGGCACAGATGTAGCAAAACAGGCCCAAGCCATGATACTACTAACAGCAAGTTTCACAGATGGGATAAGGTTCTTATGCTGGATCGTATGCAGTTTTTTCCTTTCTCCAAACATAACGCTTTTCTTTTCAACCAAAAAGTTCTATTTTGGTCTCATCCATCCACAAAACATTCTTCCAGCAGCCTTCTGGCTTGTCCTCATGATCATTAGCAAACTGCAGATAAGCAGCAGTTTTCTTTTTGGAGAGCAGTGGCTTTTTCCTTGCAATGCTGCCATGCACACTATTGTTGTTCAGTGGTCTTCTGATGGTGGACTTATGAACATTAACATTAGCCAATGTGAGAGAAGTCTTCAGTTGCTTAGAAGTTACCCTGGGGAAGGACCCCAGGGTAACTTCTAAGCAACTGAAGGCTTCTCTCAGTGACCTCGCCAACTATTAGACACCTTGCCCTTGGAGTGATCTTAGTTGGTCGACCACTCCTGGGGAGGGTAACAATGGTCTTGAATTTTCTCCATTTTTACACAATATATCTGAATGTAGATTGGTGGAGTTCAAACTCTTTAGAGATGGTTTTGTAACCTTGTTCAGCCTAGTGAGCATCAACAACTCTTTTTATGAGGTCCTCTTGACTTTAATTTCACCTTCAAATTAATTCCTAATCCTAGAAGTTCACATACTTTTGCCACTCACTAATATGTAATATTGGATCATTTTCCTCAATAAATAAATGACCAAGTATAATACTTTTGTCTTCTTTGTTTAACTGGGTTCTCTTTATCTACCTTTAGGACTTGTGTGAAAATCTCATGATGTTTTATGTCATATTTATGCAGAAATATACAAAATTTCACAAAGGGTTCACAAACTTTCAAGCACCACTGTACATGTAAGATTGTGTATATATACGTATAAGATGTCATGCTTTGGAATGTGCAATTTGTTTACAGCCAAACATACATCTTATGTTTCATCTTTTAATAACAGGTTTTAATGTATGCAATACATAAAAATTTTAAAGCATAACACATTTCGAGTTATATGTGTATATAATGTGAAATATGCTTGTGTACTGTGGATGGAGGAAGGTGGAGTTGCTTTTTCACGCACAAGTTCATGCTTGGTGCCCCTCCCCAATCACAGACAGTTGCTACCGTGTTGCCAACATAGTGATTTTGTTGCTAGATTTAGCGATGTTTCAGACCCTCTAGCGAGTTATTTGAAAATCTACACATCTAAGACCTTTTTGTTCAAACCATAGCTACTTCCCACAGAAAACAATCACCAAAGCTGCCTGTGAGTAAGAGGCACAGAACTCTCTCTCTGCATCTCCTCCAGAAGATGGAGTAGCATGTACATACCACATGGCAGCTCACACAGACATGAATGAGTATAGTGCATAGTTTAAATCCCTTTTGTGATATCGAGAATTTCAATGCATTAATCAATGTGCATTCTGTTGTTCTTTTTAAATGTGGACATAGTTTGTTTGCTTTATCCTGTACAGAGAGTAAGATATAAAATGACATAATATGAACTGACACCATCTGAAATTAGGCAGCATGTAAATACTGATGTAAAGCATGTTGATATCCCAAATATGCACATTGCAACATTACATCAACTAGCGACATTAGGGACTTTTGTTGATGTGCAGGTTGGGCAGGGTGAGCAGTGTGTACCACCCGAAGTTGAAATGGAACCTGCACCATTGAGTATAAACACACCCTCACTCTGTTACATTACACTGATATACACTGGTGCTTGAAAGTTTGTGAACCCTTTAGAATTTTCTATATTTCTGCATATAAATGATCTTTATTTAATTAACCTTGTTAAACACATGAGACAAAAATATTCTACTTGGTCATTTATTCATTGAGGAAAATGATCCAATATTACATATTAGTGAGTGGCAAAAGTATGTGAACCTCTAGGATTAGCAGTTAATTTGAAGGTGAAATTAGAGTCAGGTGTTTTCAATCAATGTGATGACAATCAGGTGTGAGTGGGCACCCTGTTTAATTTAAAGAACAGGGATCTATCAAAGTCTGCTCTTCACAACACATGTTTGTGGAAGTGTAACATGGTACGAGCAAAAGAGATTTCTGAGGACCTCAGAAAAAAAGAGTTGTTGATGCTCATCAGGCTGGAAAAGGTTACAAAACCATCTCTAAAGAGTTTGGACTCCACCAATCCACAGTTAGACAGATTGTGTACAAATTGAGGAAATTCAAGACCATTGTTTCCTTGCCCTGGAGTGGTTGACCAATAAAGATCACTCCAAGAGCAAGGCGTGTAATAGTTGGCGAGGTCACAAAGGAACCCAGGGTAACCTCTAAGCAACTGAAGGCCTCTCTCACATTGGCTAATGTTAATGTTCATGAGTCCACCATCAGAAGAACACTGAACAACAATGCTGTGCATGGCAGGATTGCAAGGAGAAAGCCACTGCTCTCCAAAATAAAAATTGCTGCTCGTCTGCAGTTTGGTAAAGATCACATGGACAAGAAAACCAGAATAGCTAGAAGGGCTATTCTGGAAGAATGTTTTGTGGACGGATGAGACCGCAATAGAAGTTTTTGGTTTAAAAGAATGATGAAGATGTTTTAGGTAATATTTATGCAGAAATATAGAAAATTCTAAAGGGTTCACAAACTTTCAAGCACCACTGTATACATAACAGGGTACTCCATATATAGCCATATTTAATATTTTTGTACAAAGGCAGTATGATATCCTGCCTCTGTATTTTGCTATGCTGTTAAACTCTGAAATTTTATTTTCAGTTGCATTTGAGGACAGCTTATATTTGCTTTCATAAATTTCAAATAAATAATGATAGAAAATAATAGTTAAAAAATCTTCAAGTCAATAAATGTTATTTACGTTATGGAACTACGCTTTGAAGAGGATAAATATTTTTTGGGTGCTGTGCCTTGTACCCTACTCCCAGGTGAGTTGGCATAGGCTCTTATTTCACACTCTTTGCTCTCACTAATTACCACTGTACAAGCAACAATAACGATTTACATACTAAATACTATTTGGAGTGGCAGACACTGAATTCGAGTGCCCCTTGTGTTTTTAATGTCATGCTCTGTGTGAGTTTAATAGTGTGTGTGTGTGTGTGTGTGTGTGTGTGTGTGCGTGTGTGTGCTCAAGGTCTTGGGGGCACACACCATCTCTTTCTCTCTCTGTCTCTCTCTCAAACACACACACACACACACACACACACACACACACACACACACACACGTACTCGCATACTCCCTAATCATGTAGATAATGTGTATGCGTCACGCTCCACTGTAGCAAAATTGAAAATAAGCCACTTTATTCCTAACAAATAAATAAATAAAGTATAATATCATAGAAAATAAATATGTTGACTCTGCAGACTCTGACGCTGGTTGCTTGAGGAACATCAGAGCAGGAAAACAGTAAACAACTATTTGCTTTGCAGTTGCTTTCCAGTCACAGCTTTTTGATAGTAAACTGCATTCTCTTAGTCAATGTGATTTTAGAGGCCATGCTTTGTTGTTGGTGTTTTTTGCCTAAGTATCTTGAGAAAAATATTCTAAAATAAAACCACAGCTGAGAAGAAAAAAAAAATCACATAGTACATACTATTCTGGATTATTTTCAAGGATTATTTGATTTAGCATGACTTTATAATATGAATGTGTTAAAATTTGATAAACCTATTTTAAAATATATGTTCTATAACCCCAAATCATAAAAAAAGTTGGGACAGTATGGAAAATACATATAAAAACCACACAGCATATTTTATATTTACTTTGACTTTTATTTCATTGAAGACAGTATGAACCTGAGATATTTCATTTTGGTCTGGTCAACTTCATTTGTTAATAAACATCCATTCCTGCATTTTAGATCTGCAACACATTCAAAAACAAATTGAAACAGTAAAGCATTTACCACTTTGTAATGTTGCCATTCCTTTTCACCACACTTAATAGATGTTTTAGCACAGAGGATACCACTCGATTTCGTTTTTCAGGTGTTATTTTGTCCCATTCTTCTTGCAAACACATCTTAAGATCTGCAACAGTACGGGGTTGTCATGGCATTTTTTGTTTCAAAATTCTCCAACACTTTCTCTGTTGGGGACAGGTCAGGACTGCAGGCAAGCCAGTCCAGTACCTGTACCCTCTTCTTCTGCAGTCATGCCTTTGTAATGTGTGCAGCATGTGGTTTTGCATTGTCTTGTTTAAAAATGCATGGACATCCCTGTGAAAGATGGCAGTATGTGTTGATCTAAGATCTCAATGTACTTTTCTGCATTAATGCTGCTTAAAGCTACTTGTTGCTGATAACAATCTGGATGGTCCTTTTCATCTTTGGCCTATAGCACACAGCATTCACTTCATTTCCACTGTGTGATGGTCCATCCTAGATGTCTTCGAGCTCAGAGAAGTCAATGCCACTTCTGGACATGGTTAACATGAGGCTTCGTTTTTGTACAGTAAAATTTTAAGTGGCATTTGTGACTGTAACTTCGTATTGCAGTGCTTAATAAAGGTTTGCCAAAGTAATCCCTTGCCCATGTGGTTCTACCAGATATTGATGAATGATGGTCCTTCAGGTTATTTAACCCCAAATCTCCTGCATCTGCTGAGCAGAGTAAATTAGGTCAGACAATGGCAATTATGTATTGCTTCAACTTTGTAGGGGTGTGTGCCATTACAGTATCTTATAGCACAGTTTGTCGCCTTTGTGTTTTCCTGTTAAAAATTAAACTAATTTTCTGAAAAAAGAGATTGCTGACAGTACAATCAAACAAAGTTATATGTGGTTTATTTTACACATAGCAAAAAAGCGTTGAAATACACTGTGAAGTTAGATGTGATCATATATAGTGGTACACATGATTGTACGTGAGACCACAAAAAACAGAAAGGCAAAGCCCCGCTCAGGTCACAGATAACAGACAGGTAGGACAACCAATCAGAAAGTCCCTACCCAACTGTATTACACTGACATAACTGAAATTAGATGGGTTTTTAAATATACAGAAACCAGGCAGAGATTGTTCCACGTGAAATAATAGAAATAAGCCTCCTGTTATCTGAAATGTTGCTATCTGAACCATTACCGGGGAATGAGTCATATAACAGGGTTTAACTGTGTAACATATTCTTAACTTTGGATACCTGAAAAGGGTGTGCTTTGTAGTTTTGTTCCAGGTTTGCTTGTTCTGTGTATGTAGCAACATATGTTGTTGCCACTGTCAGTCTGTTATAAGACTGCTTTAAGATAAATGGGATAACAATGCTAGTACAAAACTTTAACCTCTAAACTACCACTGCCCCAATTTGTATACACATGTAATAGACTTGAATGTTGCTGCTTTATAACGTGGAGGCATAGCCTGTTTTCACGATATACTAGGAAAACTAAGCCCAAGAGAACAACCATGGTCTCACAATATCAAATGAAGAATTAAGATTAAGAGTGGTGTTAAGCAGCTGTACCTTTTACTTGTACATTTATTCAAACGTCCATTAAAATCTAATCATAAAACACATCCTCAAACAATATAATGTACTGTAATACATTACATCAGAAAGAAATAGTGATGTTAAACAAATGAGACAAAAATACTATACTTGGTCATTTATTTCTTGAGGGAAATGATCCAATATTACATATTAGTGAGAGGCAATGTATGTGAACCTCTAGAATTAGCAGTTAATTTGAAGGTGAAATTAGAGTCAGGTGTTTTCAATCAATGGGATGACAATCAGGTGTGAGTGGGCACCTTGTTTTATTTAAAGAACAGGAATCTATCAAAGTCTGCTCTTCAGAACACATGTTTGTGGAAGTGTATCATGGCATGAACAAAGTAGATTTCTGAGGACCTCAGAAAAAGAGTTGTTGATGCTCATCAGGCTGGAAAAGGTTACAAAACCATCTCTAAAGAGTTTGGACTCCACCAATCCACAGTCAGGCAGATTTTGCACAAATAGAGGAAATTCAAGACCATTGTTACCCTCCACAGATCACTCCAAGAGCCAGGCATGTAATAGTTGGCGAGGTCACAAAGGACCCAAGGGGAACTTCTAAGCAACTGAAGGCTTCTCTCACATTGGCTAATGTTAATGTTCATGAGTCCACCATCAGAAGAACACTGAACAATAATGATGTGCATGGCAAGGTTGCAAGGAGAAAGCCACTGCTCTCTAAAAAAGCACATTTCAGCTCGTCTGCAGTTTGCTAAAGATCAGAAGGCTATTGAAAGAATGTTTTGGAAAGAATGTTTTGTGGACGGATGAGACCAAAATAGAGCTTTTTGGTTTAAAAGAAAAGCGTTATGTTTGGAGAAAGGAAAACACTGCATTCCAGCATAAGAACCTTATTCCATCTGTGAAACATGGTGGTGGTAGTATCATGGTTTGGGCCTGTTTTGCTGCATCTGGGCCAGGACGGCTTTCCATCATTGATGGAACAATGAATTCTGAATTATATCAGAGAGTTCTAAAGGAAGATGTCAGGACATCTGTCCATGAACTGAATCTCAAGAGAACGTTGGTCATGCAGCAAGACAACGACCCTAAGCACACAAGTTGTTTTGGAATGTTTTGGAATGGCCAAGTCAAAGTCCTGACCTTAATCAAAACCTGAAGTGAGCAGTTAATGTAATCAAAACCTGAAGTGAGCAGTTAATGTGAGGAAACCCACCAACATCCCAGAGTTTAAGCTGTTCTATACGGACAAATGGGCTAAAATTCCTCCAAGCCAGTGTATTGGAACATTTTCCTGAATAAATAAATGACCAAGTATAATATTTTTGTCTCATTTGTTTAACTGGGTTTTGTTATCAGCTTTTAGGACTTGTGTGAAAATCTGATGATGTTTTATGTAATAGTTATGCAGATATATAGAAAATTCCAAAGGGTTCACAAACTTTCAAGCACCACTGTATGTATGTATATGTATATGTGTGTGTGTGTGTGTGTGTTGCTCCTGCCTCCACCAGGTCACTGCACTTGGGTCTGCCTTTCAGCCTTCCATGGTTTGCCCCAGACGAACCATAACAGTTCAGTCTTAAATAGAGTAATGTGTAGTGTACTTTCTGAATTTAACATGCTGGAAAAAAATTAACAAAATTTGGCAGGTGCAAACATTTGGGCATCCTATCAGTCTGCATTTCGTAAAACTCCCCTGGGCAAAAACATTTCCTCGAATCAGTTCTTGTAACAGCTAACATGTAGTCAGCCCTTCATTGCAGAATGTGTCTAGTTAAGAAATAATCCTAGGTCATTTGGCAAGCACAGCATTTTTAAATTCTAGCCAACAGATTTTAATAACATAAAAGTATAGAGAATGTGAATACAGAGACATACAAAAACATATTATTTCATAGTTCAGTGTTGATTTTGATGTATGTTTAGAAACTACGTCTTATTGAAAAGCCAGTTTCTTCACTGACTACAGGACATTAATGTTATTGATATTTGGTAGAATACATTATTTGTCTATCTGCGCAGTATTTCTGGTGAGATTGACTACCACACATCCCCAAACCATAATAGAACCACCTCATATCTAACAGTTTGCAATGTCTGTATTTAATTGCGTTCAAACTTCATTTTGTCCTATCACAGTACTTTTAACCTAACTAATAGTGGGCAACACTGACTGGACATCATTGTCCAATTTACCATCTCTGATGTCCCAGGAAAGAATGGGCGAATTACACTGTATGAAAAATACAGTTTAATTTTATTTTATAGTTGATAATATGTTTGTTATTATGATTTGGATGAAGATCAGACCACATCCAATGGGAAATCCTAATACAGAAATTCAATTGTGCAATGTTTATAATAGTTCACAATATAGTGCATTCCCTTAAGTAAATTTTATATTTTTCCTGAATCTATTTTACTAAGATTTCATTTATCTAAGTGTTGTGTAGCATAACTCAGACACTGACCTTTTGTGATGAGGTTGCAGGTAGGGTTTCCTTTTGAAACATACTATGTTTAGTTGATCACTGCACCACTACTTACATACTAGCTAGTTTTCTTTTTTTTTTGGAAGGTTTTTATACACTGATATGAGGGTTATACTTTGCTAAATGACCAGTATTTACTTGAACAGTTTGAACTTCTAATTCTGTATGGTATTTTAGACAATGGAAACTGTAAGCTTGACTATGCCATGGTGTGAAATGCACAG